>LPNX011234040.1:0-24824 GCA_001517045.1 Pseudotsuga menziesii
GGTGTGGTGACATTGGCCTCTCGAGAGAGAGGTTGTCGCCGGGCCGGCGCGCCCGCGGTTTGGGCTTTCGGCACCCGCGTGCCAGTTTCGGGCGACAACACCATGAAACCACCATTCAATGGCCTCCCCATCAAGATGTAGGGCTGCCAACTTAATGGCATCCCTTTCTGCCATATGATTCAGCTGGAAATATGTATCCATTTTCTGAATCCAAGAGCCCACTGAGCAATTTGAAGTGCCATCAAAATATGCAAGGTGATTCTCCCTATGGCATTCTTTAATTCATAATTCTGATATGAATTCCTTGCAGCCCCTATTGGCTTCCCCCTAAATTGAGGCTCACAAAAATATCAGAATGGCAAAGCCCTTCTGCATTCCTCACTCAAAAATTGGTAGACAGAAAATTTGTCTTCCCATGTAGCAATGGTTTCAGCCTGGGCTTCAGGATCTTCTTTAGGGGTTTCTACAAATTTGGGCATGGTGGGTCTTGGATGCAATTTTTGTTCCTCTCTAAAATCAAGTGGCCTATTGTGAGGCCCATTCTTGGAAAAAAAACTCCCCCCCATGACCTTTCTTTCTTCATATTGGGAGCCAATAATACTCCCTTCCCCATCTTTCACTCTCAACTATTTAGCCAAGAATTCTCTGGTCTCTTGATTAGACTGTATGATGTTTGTGGAGATGTCTTGCAGACCTCTCAGCATGTTCTTAACAAAATTCCTAAATTCATATTTTTCATCTCTTTCTTCATGAAACCTCCCATCTACAGATTCTACTTCCTCCTCCTGAGGAATCTTTCTTTTGGTGTCTGAATTGTATTTTGGGCCCATTGTGTAATATCAAGAGCAGGTATGGAGGACCATTCTATGATACCAATGTAATGTCCCAAGTCTGTTGTACAGGCCTGAACACTCTCTAATTCTGCTAAGTATATTAAAATTTCTGAACTAGAATTAATTTACACAATGACTTCTCTGATTGGGCAAATAAGGGGTTTATTCTGGGAAATTTTGCAGACAAAAGGAGTGAGCAGTGGGAAGCAAAAAAATACAATAATACATTGAAATTAATCTCCCCTAACACATTTATATATGGTTCCATTTAGGGTTCAGAGTCTGCACTGCGGAAACTTACTACCACGCTTATGGGCAGCCAAACCGTGCAACTAAGGAGAGTAGTTCTGTCTGTATCAACCAGGGGATTCTGGAAAATTGCAGAGGTTTATTCCAGAATTAATATAACATAAATAGAGGATTTATATAGTTCATTGATGTTCTGGAAATTTCTAATAAGTTTTGGGTGAATTTGGGATTTTTGGCAGTTTTGGCCAAGGAGAACCCTGCGCAGAGGAGGATGCAAAAGGTTGGTACAAACCAAAAAAAAAATGGTTATAGAGATTTATATCTGACCTACAGGAACTGACAGAGCTCAGTTTGAGTTTACAGAATCTATTTTGCATCAATTTCAATAAAACTAGTTATTAAAAACTAGTAATCTAGCTAGGGTCTTAAAAAGACTATTAAATCATCTTAAATTCAATTCTGGGAAACCTGAGATTTATAAAAAAGATAAATATGGGTTCTATGAACATGAAAATTTATTTCAATCCCTTTCTCATCATGAAATATTCATTACAACACTCATAATCACTCAATTCCCCCCATACACTGATAAAATAGGATCTTTTAATGAAACTGAGATGATATTCTTCAGGTTCTGAGATATCTCGACCTGATAAATGTAATTTTCAGAGTATACTGACACTACATAACAGAAATAACATTATTTACTGACCATTACAAGAGGCTTCCAAAATTAAGGGGCAGGAGGCCCGAATCTTGACCAGCAAGGGCTGTGAGCATAGGTGAAGCATGGGATTCACTGGATCTCGACCTGAACTTGATGGAGGCTGTAATAAATTCTGTAATAAGCTTCAATGGCTGACATTAGTTCTCCATAAACCTGCCATAGATATAAAGGGAGATGGAAGAGAAGGGAGGAGGGATTTGGGGATCATCACTCAATGGTCTGAGGCACAACACTCAGAGAGTATGATCACATAGTATAACCACAATGTAAAACCATCCAAACTGAGTCAATGGGGTCGAATTCACCTTTAATAGAGTGTTGAGTGACCTTCTTAGCAGGTGAGGATCCAAGGTGACCTGTGAGAGCAAGTCAATCCTCAACAAACCCTAACCGTAGCCACATAGGCGCCTCCTTTGGGGAATTTAGCAAGGAGGACCATGTGGAATTATTTCTAAGTTCAATTCCTCCTTCATAATTAGAAACTGCGCCCTCACTAAGTCAAAAGTTGCTTCTTTTGAGTTATGACACCTTTTTTTCTTTTTTGGACTCCTAAGGAAACTGTTCTTTCCTTTGAAAACTTTCCTGCTTTTCTCTGACTACTTTTCTGAGCTCCATAAGAGGAAACTGCACCCTCCTTTGAAAAAATTTCTTGCTTTATCCCTAACTGCTTTTTTATCTGCTTTTTGGTACTTTCCTCTTTGTTTCCTATGATAGCTTTTGTCATAGTGTTTCCTCTTTCCTTTCTTGGCTAGTAGACTTGTCCAATGCGCCCCACCTAACTAGGCAGCTTATTTACACCTCATAAATTAGAAATAATAATTAAAATGGAAAATTAAACTTAGATACATGCCTTACTTAATTAATTATTACAAAATTTCCCTAGGGAGCATGATTAATGTCAAATTGAACCCCTCCTAGGAGTCCAATATGGTCAACACTTTAATGGCCACTTTGAGGGGACATGACACACTAGGATTGTCAATAAGGTGCCACTCATGATATACCTTGAGGATATGTGCATAGTAATCTCCCCGAATTCTGTTTTCGGTGTATGGCTCCAAACAAGACGGCCAAATGGCTTTTCTCAAATTCATAAGGTACCCTAGTGGGGTCTCCCAATATACTCAAGGTACGTGGGAGCTTGAATCGGTAGTAGTGCTATCTAATGCATAACCGTACACAAGGGACCTTCCGATATACAATCGAGTATGTGAAATACCTTTCTATATACCTCAAGGGTACATGAAAGGCCGTTTGATATACCAATGATACATGGAAGAACCACATGAGTCCCATAATGTAATGTTGACAAATAACGACAGCTCCTATGTTTTACGACGCCTGAACACGTCTCTAATCTATCACTCAAGTTACTACGTAAATTTTAACCTACAACTACCGTTAATTTTAACTTGTATGGTTAGGTGAATGCATGATGTTTTGACAGAAAAGTAAAACCATGCAATATGCTTATGCAAATGTTCACTTTACCGTTCAGTATGCCTACTTACGGGAGGGAAGAGAGTGTTTTTCTTTTTGTTTCAAAACCAAAAATCATTCCAATCAACAGTCATGAACATCAAATCAAAGAGAAGCAAACACTTTTACAAACCAAATTCTTCTTTTCAAAAGCAAATGAGAAGGGTGAGAATCTCTTTTCCTAAAAGAACAACACCAAGCACAACTATATGCCAATGCAATCTAACTTTTCAAATTTCTCAAAAACATAAGCAAATCTAACTTAAAACTACCATTTTTTTTTATTTCGATCGAGACAGTCCTATATGCATGAGAGATGAAAGATCATAAAGGTCCTAAAAGCTTGTAAATCCAATCAGAAAACCAAAATCCAACGCTCAAATATGATGTCCTAATCTCAAGCAAAACTTTTCTTTTTGAAGGAAAGAAAAAGAAGTTTACTATTCAAGCAAGAAATGAAATCTAGAAGCTAATCTAGTGTTCTTCTTTCAGTATATGCAACAAAAAGAGACTTAAATGAGCACCCTAACTTTCAGAAAACAAGAAATCCTTCTTTAAGCACAACCAACAAGAAATAAGTGGATGAACAATCAAAAAGACTAAATAAAATTTTGAAATTCCACTCAAATCAATCTTAAACCATCAAAGCAGCAAGCCACACACATTAGATTCAATAACACAAGTCTGATAACAGAACTGAAAGCAATCAAAATTCCAAATTTTTACAAAAGAAGAATGAGGAAAAAGAGTTTTGGACTAATGCCTATCTGGCACCGCATTTCGTACGTGTTGGCAGAGCGTTTCTAAGGAAGCACCACTCCTTGCAAACCAGATACAGGTGGTGGCACCGCTCCTCGTACATAGCATGGGCGCAGTTCCCTGTAGATGGCCAAAACAAAAAAAAAGAATGATAGATCAAGTCAGAAAAGACTAGATCAAGGCAAATACTATCAAATTGAGTGTGGTAACAGAGCATAAAAGACTGAAATGACTCAGATCTGAACAGATCTGGAAATTTCAAACCCAAATAATACAAATCAAAAAGTAGATCTGACTGAAAAGAGTTGAATAAAACAGAGCTTGGATTTGGACAAGAGTTGCAAACTGAGGAATATAAGAACAACTAAATACTCTATTCCCTAGCGGATTCACCATATTTGTTAGTTGGAATATTTCACCTCCTGCGGACAGCAAGGTGTTCCACTGGTCTGAATGGTTCAGATCTAGAATAAATAGAGGACAGAGGTTGAAGACTCTCCCTAGACGCTATAGATATCTGGAATACAAGGCTTTGACAGGTCACCTATGTACCTGCAAAAAAGCTCAACACGAAATGAATCAAAGCAACCAAAATATGATCTACTAATCTATGCTAGTGACTAAGGAATCTAGCAACATATATATGTGAAATCACAACAACAACATCATATGTGGGACAGAAATCAACTTGCATTAGAAATATGAAGAAGTTTACAACCAAGCCTTAGTGTTGACATGTATCTCCATGAAACCAACTCTTCATCCCCAAAAGCTCCAACTCTAGCTCTCTATGCTCTTTCCAAATGATCTTAGGCCAAGAATCAATCCAACAGCATAACAATACCTTCAATGTTCTCCCCTCAACCAAGGATATGAGCTCATATTTATAGGGATTTAATGGATAGAGATGGTTGAGAAATTAGTGGGTGAGGTGGCTTCTAAGATCCTAGGATGATGGATCTCGAGCTCAACCAACCCATAGCAGTAGGGATAAGGCAGTACATGAGGCTTATCATCTAGAAGCCTCGAGAAAATTCTCTTTTTCACTTTTTACCCAGGGTACCGTGCTTCTCCTTCTATGACAGAGCGGTTCTGGTAATAACCGCCTATGGACCAAGGGCAATGGGCGGTGTCACCTCTTGTGGACAATCGATGAAAGGCGATGCGAGCAGGGGTACTGCTCCTGGATAAAGGGGCATGCACAGTGCTGGGAATTTGTATGACAGATTGATGAAAAACCATTTAGTTTCCACTCCAGAAGCTAGGATTCAGGGAAAATGGGTATGTCAAATGTCTTATCACATGATGGTGACAGGATTTTGGTATAAAACACCTAAATGGTGTTCCGATTTCAACTTTGATAATATGATGTAAAATATACAATGAGGGAATTTTATTGAATATAAGATCTTGTTATATAAAGTAGGGAATGTTTTTTGTTAATTTTTTCATTCCATCATATTCATTGGTTGAATTTGTCATCTAGGAATACCTAACATTGGCTCATTTTAATGTTACAACAATTGTATGTGAAGTTGTTGGCCTCCCCATAACCCATACAATTGTAGTAGTATGACATTACATTCACACAATGGTTTTTGTAGAAAATTGAATTCACATGAGAGATTGCATTGGCATTGAATGTCATTCATAGGAGTCTCATACAGGTCTTCATTTGATATCCCACTTATATTAACTATTTCCCATGATGACAATGGTAACAATGAGGATGAGGATGATGGCGGATGACAAATGATGGATGAGGAGGATGTTGGTGCACACATGGGCATGGGGATGGTGATGGTGACAATGAGCACAAGGATGATGGTGGATGAAATATGATGGATGATGAGGATGATTATGGATGAGAATATTATGATACACTTAGATGACACAGTCAACAAATCCATTAATATAAAGATAGTGAGCATGAAGATGATGAGACATGATGGTGATGGTGACAATGGGCATGGTGAAGATGAAGCATGTTGGTGATGGTGACATATGATGGATGAGGAGGATGGTGGTGACATAGTGAGCATGAGGATGATGATGCATGATGGTGATGGTGATACTGAGATAATGTTACATTGATGATGGTGGTGACAATGAGCATGAGGATGATGAGGCATGATGGTGATGGTGACAATGGGCATGGGGATGGTGATGGTGAAGCATGATGGTGATGGTGACAATGGGAATGAGGATGATGGTGGGTGACATATGATGGATAAGGATGGATTAGAATCTTAGGGTGTAATTATATGGGAGAAAAAAACAAATACAACAAATCCATTAATACGAATATAGTGAGCACGAGGATGATAAGGAACGCATAAATAAAAATTATAAAATTAATAAACTATGTACATAACATGAAATAGTTACCTTAGTGTATATTTTTTCCATCGTAGATTTGGCATTAACTGAGCATCTCATTCAACAAGGCCTTATTGATCCTCTCTCTTGCTAATTGTCTCCAACAATCTATCATGCTCTACATGAGGTAGGAAGTAACATGTTACATACATAAAATATTATATATATAATTAATAATAGAATATACTTAATAAGTAATAAGTAATAAGTAAAAAATCAATAAAGGGATGAACCCCTTCATAACACCCCTTCACTTTAGTCGCCAAGGATTATTTAAACTAGTACTCCATTGTATTATATCATCATCTATTCACTTCAATATTTATTTATCTACTATTATTACATGAATATGGATTCTCTTCAATAAAACAATATTTGGTTTGTATCACTGGTATCAGAGCAATTAGTTATCTATGTAATCTCAATCTTCTCATCCCTCATTCCCTCTTACAATCTCATTTAGTACTCTCATTTTTCTTGCACTCCCCAGTAATGCACTTCTTCCATTCACTCCACTCCTTTCACTCCATCCATTCCACACACAGTCCCCTATTTTTCCAACATTACACCCATCCCATGTCCATTTCACAGTCATTCCGCTAATCTAATCCCAACTCCTATCACCCTACACTCCCTTTCTCACCCTTCACACCTTCTCATGCCCTCATTCCACCTTCATAGCCATCGTCTCTACACCAGAACCATGCCCATACTACCACACCCATTCCTTGATATCCCTAACTCCTGTAAGTTCAAAAATCCACTAACCCCTTCTATCCCACACCGTCACCAGGTTTCCTTCCACATCATCGTTTCTTCTCTTGATTTCAATACGCGCATGGATCCTCCCTATTACACTGCTATAATTATTTATCCTCACCTAAAATCCACCTTATTCACTATCCTTTCCCTCCATATCCACATCTCTCTTCCCACTTCACTCCTCGTAATCCCTATCCTTTCATCCCTCTTTCCATTTTTTTTCACTTATTAACCCATTTTTTTCCCATAGCCCTTGCTCTCATCCCTTAATCCCCATGCTTCCCACATCACAACACACCTCAACCTCTTACTATAGAGATAATAGATCAATGCTATGTGCAATGATGCTAAAAATAAGTACAGGAAATAGATCTTGCTACTAAGAATTCTCACAAGCATACACAGGAAAAATAGAGAGAAGAAAAGAGATTGAATCACATGAATGAAGAGATGAATATTGGTGTGTATCCTTCCATTGAATAATTATGAATAATAGCATACATAAATAGTACATCCCTCATAGGAAAATCGAATTTTAAGGAAACAACTCATAAAGCTCAAAAAGGTTGGCTTACCAAAATATAGCAAACCCCCATAGGTGGCTAAAGCACTTCCCAAATCTATCAAGGACCTCATGAGTTGGAAAAATCATGAGTGAGTTTTCAAGGAGATGGAAAAAACATGCTAATCCTATAAAATGGAGAAAAACTAATAGAGGATGGGTTGGAAACAAAAGCTCCTAGTTTCCTAGTTGACTAGCTTTTATCTTATCCAAAGAAAAGCAGGAAAAGCAGAAAAAGCATAATAAAGTAGAATAAAGCAGAATCTACTATAAAGTCTTGTATACTAATTTTGGATGGTCAAAATGTGGTCAAGATCAACCCAAAATTGGAAATAAAACATTCCTAGGATATAGATGGCATCTATTGACTTTAAGGTGCAAGTGGATGCCAACTAATTAAGCTAGTGGGTGAATAATTAATCAAATAATGATTAATTATTTTATCCTAAGTTGTGAGTGGGTTAAATATATTCCAACACCCACTATAATTCTGAATTTATGATGGTATGACAAAAAATATGGATGCATATAGGGCCCAGAAACAAGGCTATGGTCACCCTTTAACAATTATTATGTCCAGAAAAGTGAGGAAAGAGGCAAAACCACATGGGGAAAATCCTCCCTCAAGATAGGAAAAGGCATAGAATTTGAAATGTGTTTTCAACACATATTCATCTTCACTTTAATGAGCTGACTGAACTGCTTCTAGATGAAGTACTTGTTGAAGAAATCATGAACTCCATGATCATGCGCTGGAGTATAGAACCTGTAAGAAGGAAGAGGAGAGACTCCTTGTATCTCATCAACTGATGAAGTAGGAGCATTATCTGAATGCTTCTTGCTGCCATCAAACTCTGATCTGAAAACGTAATCTGAAATGGAAAAGAGATCTGTGCATACTCATTTTCAAAGAGTACAAAAAATAAGGCAATTTATTTCACACCCAAAGCCCTGAATAGCTGCAAAATTGTGTTGTGAATCACATGTCAATCTTCCAATCTACTGTAGCACCTGTATAGATTTAATATGAGGCTGATAAAACTCTAATATATCAGAAATATTATCATATGGAACAGCAAGGACAAAGGCTTCAATGGCTCCATGAGGATATAGGGCTAGACTAAGAAAATTATGAGCAACTGGGGAAAACTGATAGGTGTAAAAATCTGAATGATAGATGGGCATAAGATCTGAACCATAAGTGTTTAGAACAGATCCAAACATGTTTAATATCAGTCCATATATGACTAAGGTCATGGATAACCAACCACTGAAAGTTAGGAAAGACTTCAAATCATGTAGATAAATATCACTGCATAAGAGACCAATAAGGAATCAACTAGTGAGCTTGGGATTTGTATAGTCTTTGGATTATTCAGAGGCATGGTGGATGGTATGGATGGTGGTATTATATGTGTATCAACCTTCAAATATTCTTCTAAATCAGAATCCAAAGGATCACATATTATCATATCAATAGACTCATGGGAATACGCTGGTAATGAATCCTCTGTATGAAAGGAGGAAAGAATGAGATGTTCACAATCTTCAAGAAGGCTCTGAGTATTGATGCCAAGAACAAAGGAGGATATGCTGAAGCACATGAGATCAAGTAAGGTAAGTGTTATGACACAAATAAGGATTGATGTGGCTAAGCAAACATCTTGTAAGTCACTGGGTTGCACACCATCAATGAGAGAGGTATGCAAGAGGTGTAAAGAATCTGGCACATAGATCTTAGAATCTAAGATAGGAGATTGAGAGAACAATGAATGGGTTATAGGATCATAATCAATATCAGCAGAAGCTTCATATGTTACTTCTTTTTCATCAATAGTATCACAAGAAGAAAAATCACCTTCAAGAGACACGGAAAAAGATGGCTCTTCAATATTTGCTTCTTCATTGAAGGAGGAAGCATTCGAATAAAAGAGGGAAGCACCAACATGAACTGTATGAGAAAATTCTTCATCATGATCAAATTCATCAGATAATATAGAGTCCAATAAATATTGAGAGAGATAACAAGAGGAGATGCTAGGTTCGCTCCATGCTTCATCTTCAATTTCCTGCAAACCAAAAGCTTTGTCCAAAATTTTCCAATGCTCAAATGGAAATTTAGAAGAATCTATGAGATGATATATATTTGGAGACATTCCCAAACACATAATTCCATAAGCTCTATCACAATTATTTATCCAATCAATCTTCTCTTCATAAGACTCAGGTTCACTCAATGCACCAATGGAGACATCAAAGAGACATTGCCTCTTCAAGTATGCACTCATATTTGGCTTCCAATCAGCATAGTTGAAAGGAGATAGTAGAGGAAATTTTTAATCCATATTGAAGTTTTTGATATGCTCTAGTAGATACTCTCTGCAACCTGCAAAACAAACTAGGAGAAAATCTTGTAAGCTAGACAAGCTCTTCTTTAGAGAGGGATAAGAGACTGGAAGCACTCCTCAACTCTGTAGAACTTGATCAACCTTGTAGCTCTGATACCATGTAGAAATAATAGATCAATTCTATGTGCAATGATGCTAAGAAGAAGCACAAGAAATAGATCTTGCTACTAAGAATTATCACAAGCAAACACAGGAAAAATAGAGAGAAGAAAAGAGATTGAATCACATGAATGAAGAGATGAATATTGGTGTGTATCCTTCCATTGAATAATTATGAATAATAGTGTACATAAATATTACATCCCTCATATGGAAACAACTCATAAATCTCAAAAAGGCTGACTTAGCAAAATATAGCAAACCCCCATAAGTGGCTAAAGCACTTCCCAAATATATCAAGGAACTCACGAGTTGGCAAAAGCATGACTGATTTTTCAAGGATATGGAAAAAACATGCTAATTGTAGAAAATGGAGGATGGGTTGGAAACAAAAGCTCCCAATTTCCTTGTTGACTAGCTTTTATCTTATCCATAGAAAAGTAGGAAAAGCAGAATAAAGTAGAATCTGCTGTAAAGTCCTGTATACTAATTCTGGATGGCCAAAAGGTGGTCAAAATCAACCCAGAATTGGAAATAAAACATTCCTAGGATATATATGGCATGTATTGACTTTAAGGTGCAAGTGGATGCCAACTAATTAAGCTAGTGGGTGAATAATTAATCAAATAATGATTAATTATTTTATCCTAAGTTGTGAGTGGGTTAAATATATTCCAACACTTACACCACACTCATCACACTCCTCATACCCCACAATATACGACTCTCTCTTGTCCAACATGTCACCCCTACTCACGATACTTGGTACCACCTCCTTCACTCACTCACCCTCTCCACCACTACATATTCACTTGCCCCATATCACCAACCACTCAACACCCACACCGTATCCCTTTCCTCTCTTCAACCCTTCAACCTTGTGCACTCTCTCGCCCGCTTAGCGCCTTACCACTTCACCCTCTTCCATTCTCATCCACGTTCCAAACCCTAGTTCCCCATTTCCTTTTATATACAATTAAAAAAAACTATATTATTATAATAATAATATTATAGTTAATAATTATTATTATAATACTTAAAAAAATATTCAATAAATATTTATAATAATAGTTATTACTATTATACTTATTAATTATTTTAATAGTTAATGTATTTTTATTCGAGTATACATGCACAATGAAGTCATTCAATGAATAACATATAATGATTCTTGATCAAATAAAAAAGGAGAGAGATGAAAAGGCCACTCAAATTCAAAAAATAGTCTAGAGAAACATTTATAGGAAACCAAGATGTCTACGATAGTCAAGTAAAAGAATCCTCTAAAGAGTTATTTCTACTTCTAAATTCAAAACCAACCTTGAAACTGAAGATGCTTGAGAATAGACACAAAAAGAAGAAACTTTAGTTTCAAATTATAAAAGATCATTGTCCATAGCTACATCACTAGTTCCATCCACTGTGACACAATGTATGTCTAAAGTATCTCCAAATCCACTTGCTCCCAGTGATGATCATGACAGTTTTGAGAAAAGATTTAAACCTATGTCTCCCATGGAATTCAAATGGGTACAAATGAACTCAATGAGAATCAAGATAGTGTTGAGGTGATTACAATATTGGCATGCTCGTGGTGATTACGATGACAGGTTTGAGGAGAAAAATTTAAATCCTATGTCTCCCATGGAATTGGAATGGGTATATATGAACTCCATGAGATTCAAGCTAGTGTTGTTGATAAGTATCCAAAATAAGACATCTGCACAAAAGATGAGGAACATAAAATAAGTGAACCCATGATAGAGACTGAAGAAAAAAATGACAATAACATGGCGATAAAGAACATGTCTGCATTGAATGAACATGGTATTATCTACTAGATTCAAACCAAAATTATCTTACTAAGCATCATGAGGAAAAAGATGGTAATACCATGTTTGGAGAGAACAAGGTGCATGAAAAAAAAATTGCACTTTGTTCTAAACCAGTTTTTCTAGACAATGCTATTGATCTAAGTGATGAAGTTAGAATCCATGCCCATATAAAATATTGCAATAGAAAGAAAAAACATCAAAAACGCATACTCTCAAAGTCTTTGAAGGAATATTGGAAGGAAATTATAGTAGTTAAGAAACTCCATGAAATTGTATCATCAAGAAGAAGCGGCAATATCTACTTAAACAAGCTAGAAAGATTGGTCATGGTTATGCACACACAAGTATATATAGTGTTACAAAAGTTATGTATTTTCCAACTGTTACTTCCATTTCAAATGATGGTGAATATGATACTAGGCCTATTGTTGTTAAACTATATGACATAATAGTTATTACATCCACATGGTTAGGAATTCCTACCAAGAAACTTACTGCAGGTGAACAAAATTTATATTTCTTTAGAATTGGAGCCTTGGTCATAGTCATATGGAAATCAAGAGTGAAGGAACTTAAAATTCATTCCAATAAATAAGCCATGGAGGATGCGATTTAGACGAAATCAGTACAAGACCTAGATATTTTCGATATGGTTGACACAGGTTTAGATGTATGTCATTTTTTTGAAAACCACCACATATCTTTAACATTGTTAGAATTAAAATGTGCACTCCTTGAGGTTTTAAGATGGAATCCATTTACAATAATATTGCGTGATGAAATTGAGAAAGCTCACCCTGATATTTTCAAACTCCAAGCACTTAATAATGGCCATCACTTTTATTTCCAAGATCGAAGAGTTTCTCTTAAAAATAACTCCATTATTATGACAACCAATGTTGGATCTACAATATCCCAACACTCTATGTTTCGCAATCTCGACTTGGACTTGCTCTTTCTATACATGTTGTGATTACTCATGATCTTTCCTCTCTCCCTTTGTCTTCCTCTTCTTTCCATGATCAACCCATTACTTGATGTCTCACATGCACTTTTTCTTCACATTTCCTCGCTAATAATAACACCAACAACATCATCAAATTTAAGAGTGTTTAAAACAGAGAGAAAGTTACTTAGAGCCATGACAAATCCATTCTAGCTTTCTGGTAATGAGCACAAGATTAGAAGAGACCTAACCTAATAAAAAAAATTCACTCCTACAAAACTTAGCTGATTAGTAATTGTATTAAATTCATTTAAATGGTCAACAACAGATCCACCTTCTAACATATTGATATTAAATAAACGCTTAATTATAAATACCTTGTAGGAAGCAAAGATATTTTCATAGAGCTTAGCCAATGCGCTCATCACACCCTTCACTGTATTTTCTTGTGTAATATTAAAACCCACTAACAAAGCCAGGAATAACCATAGTGTTCCCAATGCCTTTCTGCCAAGAACCTCCCATTCTCCGTCCTTCATAGTTGTTGACTGTTTTGTTTTTCCACCAAACAATGGGAACTGTTAGTTCCAGAAATTGTTCTCAGACTACTAGAAGAACAAGCCAACACAATCTCAAAAGTAAAATTAAGTAAAATGGGTTTTAGGGTTTTGTTTATGGTTTTGGTTTTAAAAAATTCATCAGAAAGGAGGAAATAAACATCCACAAGCTAATACAGAACTGAATCATGCAAGTTGGATAAATTGGGGATCAAACACATCTCAATAAGCCATAAACATCACACATGAAATACTAATTCCACCCACATGCTACAAGCATTTACATGAATAAACCTTTAAAGAGGACATGAAATTGTAGACTAAGAAATCAACCAAATAAGAAATGAAAAGGCATGATAGGTAAAAGGGCTTATTAGTTTATATATAATCAATAACAGTCATCCACTTACATAAGAGTTATAAATGCTATCTTGAGAAATCAAAGCTCCAAAGCCTCTCCTTGAGTGAAAAATCCCACCCCAAAACTATATGTGTGTCTTCATTTTATCATTACAAAGGTAAAGTAGTTCCATAACTACCTTCTAGGTCGAAATTTGAAATAGTTGCATCAATTAGTTACATGATAACTCAAAATTTTTAAACATAATTAACCCAAAAATAACAAATCGAATTTGGGGAAATTTGGCAAATTTATGAAAATTTGGGTCTCAAAGACGCCTTCATATCTCTCCATCCTGGACACCTGTGAAAACACTGAGAGAGGTTTTTTTAAATGAGTATGTTATGAACAAAATCTCTCTTGGTTTTTAAAAATTCCCCTTTTGTTGATCGAAATATGTGCTGGAAATTTGTGACTAAAACAGGAAATTATTAAATAATTCAAACCCTGAAAATAGGCCACAAAGATGAATTCGAATATCTCAAACGATAATAGCTATTGCAAAACTGAGAGACTTTTTTGTGCATGAGTCTATTGTGGAAAAAAGCTCTTTTTATTTTCCAGAATTCATTTCCATCACCTCGTAATCTGCTCCCAATGATAATGACAAAAACAAGAAAAACAGAGCTGCTACAGGAATCTCCTCATGAAAATATTTGACAAAGGACTAAAAAATGAGGGTTAGATTATAAAGAAAACTTGGAATAAACTTTTGTTATAAGTTTTTGAAAGCTTAAAGATATACATATTAACTAATAAGCCCAAAAGACAAACCTTAAAACTAAATTAATGAAATAATTCATCCATTAAAAGCACTAAATCCAACAAAAATTACTGATTGTCAAAAGTTCTTAAAATCAACATAAAATGTAAAATCATTTTAATCCAATGATTGAAAATTAGGACAAAAATAATAGATAAACTAAGAACAAGATCTAGTTATAACATCTGGCTCTTGCTGCAGGATGAAGTCCTCCTTGTGAGGCTTCAAGAACCTGTAGACCTTGTGCCTTATTCATTGGGTGATGGAGTCATTTACCAAATCTCTGCAACTTTCTCAAACTATGAACACATACCTCTAAAATGACAAAATATTGCTGCAAACCAGCATACTAAAAAGAATCTACATGCTCGTATAGCAAGCTTATTCTGCTATTTACTCCTACTTCTAATCAGAGGAAACAACTCAATCAAGTGTAATCATACTTTCAGTGAAGCCAAGAAACCATTTGACTGAGAATCATAATTCTATGCATGCTACTATTTGAGAAAACCCACAAAAGATGTGATAAATGAAATAAAGAGTCTGTAGGCAGCTGATACTTATGACTGGAAATAGGAAGAATGCCAAAAGCTAGAGCATTAGAAACCTTTGAAAAATACAACTACATCCAAGAAGCCATGGGATCATGAAATTTTTGATTTAAAACTTCAATGTCTTCATTATATTCATCATAAAGTGAAGCATTATGTTCCTCTCCATTGCTGTTCTTTTTAAAATTTGGCTAAAGAATGGAAACCAAGGGCTCTTCAAACTGCTTCTTGACCTTTAAATAAAACCCTTGATCAAAACTTGAAAAAATAAAATTCTGAAAGTGACCATAAGTCAAGAATGACAACTTATTTCTTATATCAATAGTAAGAGGTTGAAGAGCAACAACTTCTTCTTCATAACATGATAATCTCATAGCAAGAACTAGGAAATTTCCACTATAATCCATTGAAAGTATATTATCATTGAAAAAGTCAGCAAACTGATATGAAGAACCAACACAAGCGTCATTTATATCCTTGTTCATATGAAAATCTGAAAATGATGAAGAAAACTGTCTTAAATCTAAATGATACCTACATTCTTCTTCCTATTCATAGGCTTGTATATCTTCAACATGAGCCTGATCTCAAAGCATTTTGCAAGCTCGGATGTTCTCCTCCACTCCTTTTGCATCCTCAAACAATTGTCTTAAAGATGATGATTTCCTTTCTAATAGGAAAAAGACAAGATCTGAATGTTGAGCCATAATATAATATACCATAGCAAGTTTTTCTGAAGGTCTGATCTCCGTAGGAATACTGATATAAAAACTTTGAAACCTCCAATTAAATTTAGTAATTTGCTCATCATTCTCCCTTTTCAAACTATAAAATTCAGAAAGAAATTGATCATAACATTTATTCTTACCCCAATACTTAGAAAAGACATCATGTAACTCTTCACATGATCTAATTGAATCAGCTTTTAAATTTCGGAACCAAAACCCAGCATCTCCATCAAAGGATTTTGAAAATAACCTCATGACAACATCCTCATACATGATTTCAAAATTATCAATGAAATTATGAAAAGATTCTAAATTCTTATTTGTTGTAATATGGTCTTTTCCAGTAAAATGGGGAAGATATTCAACAAAGTAGGAAGGGTAAGGATGTAAGAGAGATGTCAGCCTAAGAGGTTTAAACATCTTCTGTCTGAGTCTAGATTGAAAATTTGTAAGTTGAAAATGAGGTTCAACAAGTTGTTCGCAAGTTTCAGCAGTGATGGTAGAAGGTAATAGATCAGCTTTATTCTCTACAAGATGACCAGAATAATCAGGTTCAAGAGATATGGGCATATGTATACCATGTTGCACATGTATTTCAAATGAAGGAATAGGATCAACATCAATAAAAAAAGAAGAATGCAAACTTTCTTCTTCTAAAGAGGGATATGTACTTGAAGGTTTATGATCATCGGAATAGACAAAACGAAAAATAATTATTTTCACATGAAATGGGAAAGATAGGAAAGAACTGATGAATAAGAACAAAACTTCATGGAGGAAAGTAACAAGCTGATACCCAGTCTTTCAATTTGGCTTCTTCATTTTTCTATCCACAAAACTGATGAATAAGAACAAAACTTCATGGAGGAAAGTAACAAGCTGATACCTAGTCTTTCCATTTGGCTTCTTCATTTTTCTATCCACAAAATTCTCCTTGCAGTGGAATCTTTAATCGTGGAGTCGTCGGTGAAAAATTGTAGTCTAAAATATTTTCTGACTTTGTTCACCTCTCAAAATTAGATGAATAATGATATCCCAGGGAATATATACTTCAAATCATCCCCGGCAACTGTGTCAAAGATGTTAGTGCCATAAATTATTCTCTGACTACTAGAAGAACAAGCCAACACAATCTCAAAAGTAAAATTAAGTAAAATAGGTTTTACGGTTTTGTTTATTGTTTTGGTTTTAAAAACTTCATCAGCAAGAAGGAAATAAACATCCACAAGCTAATATAGAACTGAATCATGCAAGTTGGATAAACTAGGGATAAAACACATCCCAATAAGCCATAAACATTACACATGAAATACTAATTCCACCCACAGGCTACAAGCATTTACATGAATAAACATTTAAATAGGAAATGAAATTGTAGACTAAGCAATCAACCGGATCAGAAATGAAAAAGCATGACAGGTAAAAGGGCTTATAAATTTATATATAATCAATAACAGTCATCCACTTACATAAGAGTTATAAATGCTATCTTGAGAAATCAAAGCTCCAAAGCCTCTCCTTGTGTGAAAAATCGCACCCCAAAACTGTATGTTTGTCTTCATTTTATCATTACAAAGGTTAAGTAGTTCCATAACTACCTTCTACAATTTGAAACAGTTACATCAATTAGTTACATGATAACTCAAAATCTTTAAAGACAATTAACCCAAAAATAACAAATCGAATTTGGGGAAATTTGGCAAATTTATGAAAATTTGGGTCTCAAAGATGCCTTCATATCTCTCCATCCTGAACACTTGTGCCAACACTGAGAGAGGTTTTTTTAAATTATTATGTTATGAATAGAAACATCTCTTGGTTCAAATAAATCTCATTCAGTTGATTAGAATGCGTGCTGGAAATTTGTGACTAAAATAGGAAATTATTAAATAATTCAAACCCTAAAAATAGGCCACAAAGATGAATTCGAATCTCTCAAACGATAATAGTTGTTGCAAAAATGAGAGAGTTTTTTGTGCATGAGTCTGTTGTGGACAAAAACCTCTTTTGGTTTTCCATAATTCATTTCCATCACCTCGTAATCTGCTCCCAATGATAATGACAAAAACCGAAAAAAAAGAGCTGCTACAGGAATCTCCTCATCAAAATATTTGACGAAGTACTCAAAAATGAGGGTTAGATTATAAAGAAAACTTGGAATAAACTTTTATTATAAGTTTTTGAAAGCTTAAAGATATACATATTAACTAATAATCCCAAAAGACAAATCTTAAAACTAAATTAATGAAATAATTCAACCATTAAAAGCATTAAATCCAACAAAAATTACTGATTGTCAAAAGTTCTTAAAATCAACATAAAATGTAAAATCATTTTAAACCAACACTTGAAAAATAGGACAAAAAGAACAGATAAACTAAGAACAACATCTAGTTATAACAGGAACAAATCCTTCTGGTACAAATAGTCTTCCATTTACATCTTCCATAACTGGCAGTTTTCGTTGTTAAATTTATCAACCCTCAATTTTCCTTGTTTTTCCATTACTACCACTCGAACTAGGTACCCTTCTTTCTTGTGAGTTTACCAACCAAATAGAACTTTTGGCTCTGATACCAATTGTTATAAAACACAAGATCACAAATCAATAAAAATAAACAAGATGCAAATATTAAAACATAAACACATTACAAGAGAAACACCAATATAACATGGTTCACCCAAGATGGGTTACGTCCACATAGAAATTTCCAGTCCTTTATTTTTATACCATCCAAAAAAATGAAGGTATTCCACCTACAAAAAACCTATTGCAGTTCCTCTACACTCTCTCATAATCTGTCTCACATAATCACATAGATCATTTTTACAATGCTATCATACAATACACAACCATGTTACAATGATTTCTGTTTATACGGGAATTACCATGGGAAAATACCATGGGCCTGTAAACCAGGGATAATTTTAGGGGCGAATTTTAGCCCAGTGGGCTATTTTTCCATGTTTTTCTCCCAAAAAAGATTCACCATTTTGCATTTTTTGAAGCCCTATTTCGCCCAATTTTGATGGGGTAAAATTTTTTCACCCTAAAAATCGCCAAATTATTATATAAATGATATAAAATCGTTGGAAATTAAAATATTTTTTGAAAAATATTGCCAATCATTTTATAGTTGGCGTTTTAAGAATTGGTAATATTCGCCAACATTTATACACTTTTAAATAAGTATGGTTCCTTAAAATCATCCCTGCCATAAACTGTAGGCCAGCAAACACCCCATGGTTCACCCAATATGGGTTACGTCCACATAGAAATTGCCAGTCCTTTATTATTATACCATCCAACAAAATGAAGGTATTCCACCTACAACAAACCTATTGCACTTCCTCTACACTCTCTCATAGTCTATCTCACACAATCACAGAGATCATTTTTATAATGCTACAATACAATACACAACCATGTTACAATGATTTCCATTTATATGGGAATTACCATGGGAAAATACCACGAGTCACCCAATACCATGGGCCCGTAAACTGTAGGCCAACAAACACCCCCACAAAAAAATATTCAAGGCGTTTTCCCCTAAACCCTTTTTCTCGGGTGTGCTGCCCTCAAACCCCCACCGGGGGCTCGCTACCCCCCTCAACCCTTTGTTGGGACAACTGTATAGTAAAATTGGGGTACAAATATATGTGAAAAGTAACATATTTGAATTAGGAAGATAAGGCTTGAAAAACAACAAGATATTTACCCTAAACAAACATCAAACCAATCGAAAATTCAATGCCTTCACTATTAGTCATTGATGCATTGAGAGTTTGCTTCCCTTGGATGGATCATTCCAACCAATAATGTGTGTCCCATTCATTGAATTTTGGGATGAGAACTACGTAGATGTGTACTATAAAAATGCATTGTACAGTCAAATTAAAACATGTAGGGGTTTGATAACATGGTTAAATAAAAAAACAAGAAGGGATATGAGATATCATTGCAAAAATATATACATGGTTGTACAAGTTCAGATATATGATCTCAGTTTGTCAAAATAGATGAATGGACCTCCTCTAACTGGATTATTTCAACCACTACAAATGGGTCTACTACAAGTGCTACATGGCCCCATTTATAAACCCAATACATTGATTCACAATCATCCCATTTACCGCTACTATAGGGGGCACAAAAGAAAGTAAGTTTTTGTGTCCATATTTCAAATAAAGGGTTTTTTTAGATCTAAAAAGAGTGAATTCCGTGTGTTCCTTGTACTATGATGCAACTATATGATCATGATTGATATATATCAGTGACTTGCCAAAAATTTATTACCACATTTCCTATCCTTGTTGATGTCCACTGCTCGTTTCTTCAATTTGAAATTATTATAGAGTACCATTGGACCATGGATTTTGCATCTTGGATATGAGGGTTCATCATAAAATTCATCTCCTCCCTTCATAATGAAGTTTTGATACATGAACCATCCTCATCGTTATTTCCTTTCCCATGACAAGTCTCTAAATAGTTCCAAATATGTGACACATTATATGTCTTTTGAAAAATACTCAACCATTGGAATACATGAGCATTTTTTAGATGGCCCGCACAACCATCTAACCATATCCAATGTTCATCCATCTATATATATCTCTCTCCTTCAGATGATAAAAGAAAAATTGAAACCAATGTTGCATGTAATGTAGGTCATGGCACTTGTCATCACTTATGTAGAAGTTTGTCTCCTTCAACATTATCCTCTTGTCATTGTTGCTTTCTAGCCCATGCCTATATGTGATAGGTACCAGTATCCTAAATTGGTATGAATAGTAATATTGACTTTGAATCTCATTATGCATTTGAAGGGCGTAGTTCTTAGCAAAGTCCACAATTGACAATATGGTTCCAAGGGAAAAGGTGTCCTTGCATTTTCTATACTAGTAATTCTACCATCATGATACATGCACATGTTGAACATACTGCTTAGTTTTTTTTGTAAAATTATGTCATGAAATTGCATATATGTACCTATTTCCATGAAAACATGGGCACTATTACAATGTGACATTTAAAACATATATATGTAAAAATTGAATGTACAATTGGAAAGTAGAAAATCTTACCTGTGACTTCACCAATGCGATGTTTTTTTCTTTCCTTTGCACTATCCACGTGATATGTTACATAAATGAAGCTCTACATGTCTGATATCATCCTCCCAAATTATTTCTCCTCTCTTTCATGTATGCAACAACTCATTCATGCAAATCCTATGCACCTAGAACATGCCCCATATAGACATGATTTTTCATAATATTTTTTGTCCTTCTAGACTTGGACACATGATGGTATGGATAAATTCTCTTGATTTATCCGGTGGTATTATGAACTAGTACCCTTGAAAAATTTTAGTGTGCAAATCACAAAGGATATGTTTATATGTGTCATAATAATATTCAAATTCTACATGGTATCTACAGCAACAGGTGCTGTGGTCAGTGCATATTCTAATGTACCGGTGTTTTCATTTCTCAAACAAACTTTGGCCTCGGTTTAATTGTGGGTGTTCATTACTAAATATCTAATAGATTTTTTTTGTATTAAGTCAAGGAAGCACTTGACGTGGGGTTCCCATTCATTATTACATTTTCTCAACTTTGGCACATATCTTTGATTGGATGAAGATCTAGTATTTTCATGCCAAAAATTTTGAACTAACTCCTTAACTGCATCACTTAGCTTCCTTTTTGAACAAGGAAACCTGTCAACGAAGGCCCAACAATATTTTTGACTCGGGCATCATTTTTTTCTCTAATAGCATAGTAATTTTGAAAAGTATTTCTATCTACTTTAAATATTTGAGATGTGTGTGTCAACAGACGACGACGCCTTATGGACTTGTTTACAATTGATTCAGATAATACACGATGGGTTGCATTAATATATTTTGTATCATATGTCTTTCTATTTAAATTGAATGCATCTTGAACATTTCTAACAACATGACTACTAGCCTATGAACTTCTAACTATCTTTATTCCTAAAATTATCCTAACAACAACTAAAAAATGTGATTTTAACAAAACCAAATATAATTAACATTTGGATGCATCACCCTTAGATTCAAGAAATTCTTTGATTATTTTGTTACATTTCTAATCAAAATTTCGTTTAGGTAACTTACCTTCAAGGCCTACTATGGAAATTTCATCCACATGAATGTGTCTTTGATTTCTTTTCCATGCATAAGACGTTCGACGTAAGGGAGGTGGACAAGAAGTATGAATCTCATCACTAGTTTTTTGTGGAACTTCATTCAGACATTGGTCCATAATGGGAGCATGTTCGACATGTGTGTGGTATTCTTGGGGATATTTGAATTAACAACTCCTTGCACATCCAATTCTGCATACTCAAGATATGTCAATATTTGAATGTCTTGAAGCACTTCATCATTTCTTGTTGTTGGATTATTTGTTGGAGTATGAATTGATGACGATATTGGAGTGGGATCCTTTGGACACATCCACTTCCCCTTTGGTTATGAGCTAGAGTTCATTATGCCATTCATAGTGCGAGGATCCAAGGTCATGATAGTTGAATGTGTATTTTTTTCCATTCCTAACTCAACCTTTTCTCTTAGCTCATGGACCTTTTCAAGGGGGAAATCCTCCCTTTTGGACTTTTTGTCTCTAGTACGTTCATTTCCCATCTCCAAAATGTTCTTTAACAAAACAAGATTATCACCCCTATAAAAGGAAATAACAACTAAGAGGTTATTTTTCAAGTATGAAGCAATGGTCATTCCATTACACAATGAGAATATAGTCTAAACAAACTAATAATGTACAAATCACATAATATATAACCTATTTATTTGAATTCTAAATGGCGCTCTTTAGATAGTGAAATTCATGATATCTTTATTGTGTAAATTGTATGTCCCTTGTTGAAGTGTCTAGCTAATATTTGATTTGATGATTGTGGAGATCATATGACTAAAGAATATGAGAATTTATGTATCTACCTTAATAGGTTTCTAGGAGAGATACATGCAAATAATGGAAAACAAATTTGAGACAAGTGAATACACTTCTAAATTATGGATTATGATTAATGTGGATTCTCTTGACCTCTTTGGAGTAATTCACACAAATAATGGAATGCAATCATTGCTAGTGCATTGGTGCCAACAATAAGTCATTGTGTTATTCGGGTGACTTCACAAACTTGAGGAATAGGAAAATAGCTTCCCTTGGAAAAAATGACATTAGTACCAAAGAAGTGGCTTCTTTCTTAGAATTAGAAATATAGTCTAGTGCTAAGAGGAAATATTAAGGTAGAAAATAACTTAACCAAGAAAAGTATGCATTTGACCTATATGAATCAAACTAGAAAGTAGAATAAGTTGAATTGGGAGATTCTTGTTATCTCTTTTGCATAGGAGATTGATTGGGAATACGTTCCAAATGTGTAAAAATAGGGATTGAGCAATCAATATGTGAAGCAAAGAATTATTTGGGAATGTTTGAGAATAATTGTTAGGATGACATAGTGGGCTGAAGGAGGCCAAAGTACTAGTACAATCATGTATTTCTTAATAGAGGTATGCAATTATTTGTTTCTATCATCACACTTATAAACCTTTGCATACATGTTGATGGAGAATTTGAGGGTAGTGGTTGTGATTCCCATATACCACCTTGTTTTCATTTGTAGTTTTCCTCCACTAAGATGATGATTCATCATTAATATAATTTCCCACTATTTTCGCATACTCCGTAGATGTACAAGTTTGGTTATTCAAGTATAACACCCATATTGGAGAAGGGTTCCTATCTCATGGCATTGTTTATTGTTTATTGTTTTAATAATTGGGATCATCCTCTCTAATGTTATGTTTCATATATTTGTGTTATGGATCCATTCTCATTGCAATCTAATTATTACAACCAATTCATATCTCTTACAATGGATTCTCTACAACATCTCTATTCAATAGAAGGGTTATTGATAACTATTGGGGAATAAATACCAGCTATAATAATTTCAATACAATAGCCTTTCTCTCTTATTGATGGTTAATATAATGATATGGCTGTGGTTAAATGTGTTAATTTAGTGAAAGGATAGTGTCTACAATTTTTCAAAGGCATCAACATGTGATTGAGTAAGCTATGCATCTATGGATTTAGGCCATAATCCATGCCTATTTAAAAATCATGAGTAAAATACAACTCATATAGAAGAAATTTCACATAGCTTTCTAATTGCTCCTTGCTTGCAATGAAAACTGAATGTTTCAATATGTCTAAGACGTCTGTGAGAATGTTCAATGTGTATTTGATGTAGTTGGTGTTTTCAAGAGGTGTGAGAACCTTCCAATTTTCAAATGACAGTTTCTTAATGAGTGTGTTGTAACAAAGAAATACGAAAAATTGCATGAACAAAGCAACGCGAGTGAAAATAGAAAGTGGTGCATGGGGAAAGTTTTTATCTATTATTTTTTAGACATGGAAAATATTTTTCTACCAGTGTGTGCATGTTCCCTCTTAACGTTAACATGAATTCTAAGCATGCACCTGCTTTTCAACTCATCTATTTTCCACCCTACCCATCTCCAAGCGAGATGTGGGTTAGGGGTTAGCGGTTGAGAGAGAGAGAGAGAGAGACCATAAGAGAGGGAGTGAGGGGGTGTTTAAGGGTAGTGGGAGAGGCATATATAAAGGGTTTAAGGTTTTAGAGATAGAGAGATTGAAAATTAGGGCTCTCTCTCTCTCTCTCTCTCTCTCTCTCTATATATATATATATATATATAT
>LPNX011234040.1:25190-70271 GCA_001517045.1 Pseudotsuga menziesii
AGAGAAAGGAGGGGGTTAGGGAGTAACATAGAGGGTATATAGAGAGACAGGGGCTTAGAATTTATGGTAAAGGGAGAGATGGGGGGCTTATGATTTATGGTATAGGGACATATGTGGGATTGAGTGTAATGCACCCTGATGCTACAAAGCCATGTGGACACCCATCAATGGCTAAAAGAACTTGAAGATATATGAATGAGTTCCAAAATTTCTAAAAAAATAATTTAATTAAATAATTAGTAAAAAATAATTAAACTATCAATCAATAATCCACAATAAACTCGAACAATGTGGAAGCATATAATTAAGAACAACTCAAATAACTTAAACAAGAATTAATCACAATTTAAAACTAATCAAATAAATAACAATGTTAAGACAAATAAATAGCGTAATCAACTTTAATTAAATATTAAAACTCATTAATCAAACATTAAGCATCGTCAATTAACTAAAAAAATATATCCTACAATCTAATTTTCCTTGCAATTCATAAAATGTCGATCCCAACCTCACTGTGTTGATCTCAACTACACTGTTGATTTCCACAATCAATAGTCGGGAGTTAACACAACAAATACACAACCGAATGGACCCGATGTTCTCATTCTAATGACCTAATCCTGACATTGGAAGTCGAAAGTTGGAAACGAACAAAAAGAAACATAACCGTACCTGACATTACGATCCCAAAATCAAAAGTCAGAAATGTCAATACACAACATGACCAATCTCGATGTTCTGATCCTGACTTTGGAAGTCAAAATTTAGAAATGTCAAAACACAAACATTGCACTCCCAACATTTTGATCTCACCATTGGAATTCATAAGTCAAAAACATGAAAACAAAAACATACACTCCCAACATCAAAAGTTGAAATTCAGAAATGCCAACATATAGCATGACGAATCTTGACATTTCGATCTCGACAATCCAATCCCAACATCGGAAGTCGAAAGTCAGAATTGTCTAAACAAAAACATTCCAATCCCAATGTTTTGATCCCAACATCGGAAGTCGAAACTCAGAATTGTCTAAACAAAAACATTGCAATCCCAATGTTTTGATCCCGACATCGGAAGTTGGAAGTCAGAAACGTCAACACACAACATGAGGAATCTCAACATTCCGATCCTAATATTGAAAGTCAGAAGTTGAAAATGTCAAAACACAAACATTGCACTCATGAAATTCTAATATCAACATTGGAAATTGGATGTCAAAAATGTCAACACACAACATGACCAATACCGCATTTTGATTCCCATCAGAAGTCAGAAGTTGAAAATGTCAAGAAAAAATCATTGCACTCTTGACGTTCTGATCCTGACATCGGATTTCATAACTTGGAAGTTATCACGAATAACCAAACATGATAAATTACACTCTCAATTTCTGATTCCCAACGTTAGCACATTAAAATTCATGAGTCAGCACAACAACATGACACAATGTCCACTCTCAGCTTATGATTCTCGACATCGATGCTTCGAAATTTAGAAATCGTCACCACTACAAAACACCATGGTCCATATTGACTACCAATTATCGATGTCGAAACGTCAGGAGTCAAAAGATGACACCGAATCCAACAATGTAGTTGATGGCCTTGAATACACATTTTGGCATAGCTCTCAATGAACACAATTACTTCGATCTAACAAAGAACACTTAGCTATTTATTTAATAAAACGGATAAGGAAAGAACATGTAAATAAACAAAGGGTTTTCGCCATGAGGCATTGAATCCTGGCATGCAAAGGAACATGTTCAACTCACTCTTAGACAAAAAAAACACAAAGAATATAGAATAAATAATTACAAAGAAAAACGCCATGCATAAATTACCAAAACCATGCCCTCAACTCACTCAATCTAAAATTAGAAAATTTGAACAAATTAAGTTAAATAATCAATCAATTTTAAGAATGATACATGGAACAAATCAAACAAGAAAACCATGAATGAAAATAACCAGAATCCCATTAATGGAAATATCAACCCATTCAATGTTTCCACAACCTTTGCAAATCAGATTTATTTATGGAATTTAAGTTATGGATGTTTCTTACATATTACTAATTTATAATAAAAAACATGTGTTAGGGTTAACCTTGACTCGGGATTGAGTTAAAGATGGTTTAGGTATAGCACATGGTTTGTTGTTGCCCATGGTATTGCATGTGATGAAGCATTTATAAGCCTTAAGAAGGCCCCATTGTAAAGTGGGCTGGAGGTGAGTGGTGGCTAGCTTACTTGGCATGAATGGCCGGTTTTGGACATGTAATGAAGATATTCATTGGTGTTGTTTTTCCATGCATGAGGTTTCCATGGTATATTGTGTGTCATCTTGAATTGTTGCTTGCAATGTTTATTTTATCGCATATTGTTATATATTGTTGCTCATTATAATCCTAACAAAGCTCAGGGAACTTATGTAAAGGCAACAAACGACTTGTGGAAGACCTGTGAATTCTCGGGCGAGCTATAGAGGGGTCCGGGGGTGGTCCACCCCCATCTTGAAGGTTTATGGGGGTTCGAGGACGGGATCCCCATAGAAAAAAAAATTGGCCCATTTTTTTAATCTGGTTGACGTGAAAAAGTGAACTACTGCTCTAATTGGAAGTAAAGTGCATAGATCCATTAGAGAGGCTATGGGCCTGCAAAACCTACATGAAAAAAAGGGGTCATTGTTGCGAGTTGTGAGTAGGAGTTAAAAAAAATAAAGGGTCATTGTGGTGAGTTGTGATTAGAAGTCGTGGATCCGTTCCTGTGACAGGAGGCCACTCGCTAAAGACCCCCTGTCGCTTGCATTGTCGTTGAAAGACTAGATTTGCGTGTAAGATGCTCGAGGAATTTCCAGATCTAGTGGATAGGCTGCGTTGTTCCTTTGCTGGTGATTCGACAGAGCTAAAAAAATTGTTCTATTTGGTAAGGTCGCTTGCAGCCTGACAATCGTTGCACCAAGATCTGTGTTGAAGATGCTATGATGGATCTGATTGAGGGAATGAAGTTTGAATAGTACCCTCAGATGCCAAACGATATGGATAATAAAGTGTAGAAGCCTTTGTGGTCATGTAGAAATAGGGGCTCTCGATGTGGTGTAGAAGAGCTCGCATCATAGCTCATGGTGGCTCCGAGAGAGAAGAGGTGCTTCGCATGTATTGAATCCAATGGAGTGAAATACCATTGACGTTCCAATTGCAAGAATCCAAGAAAGGTCATAGAGAGAGAGTCTCCACCTATGTGAAGAATACAACCAGGAAACCTGAAGGAGGACTCGTCGCTTCTGCAACTGTGGGAATGACTGCCAATAACAGATGAAGCTACGGATCTGCGCACAAAAGGGAGAATTATTGCAGTCATGAATGTGAGGTCGCAACATGGAAAGAAGAGGTCGCAAGAGTTTTATGGACACGTAAAATATGTAACCCTAGATGGGTTTGTGACGAGAATCCAACCCATGATGTTGGAATGAGCCATTGATTTTCATGTGGAAAGATACATTCATCAAGAAAAAGGCCACTCTAAGGCCGCTTGCAAAAGGTGCTGAGTAGTGTTGTCAATCTGACAAAAGTGATCCACCTCCAGTGAAACCGAGCTAAGGAGAGTTGCATGTGCATGAACAGAGGATGGCGTGGCTGCTATGTGAAACCCACCATTATTGATTGGAAAGGAATAACGAGGGTCAAAGCAAGAAACATATTGAGCGCAGTCAACTCAATGTGTGTGCAAAGTTTGTTAGAATTGACTACTCTAACAAATTTGTACACCAAAGGAAATATTGAAATTCAAGCAAATACAAGAAACTCCTTAGTTGGAGAGCTTTGGATTGGCAAAGACATCATTGTGCAACAAAGACAAGAATGGAAAGAATGCAAGAAGGATGAGCAAGAAAGAGAGCATGGAAAGCAAGAGGATGAAGCAATGGATGGTGATGGTGTAGTCACCATGAAGAGACATGAAAAAAATATATAATGGAGCGGTTTGCATGTAAATGGACTTATGTTTGTAAGACCTAGTAAGGCATGCATACGCCTGATAACTCACCGGTAAAGTCGGGAGATAGACCCAGGTGACAAGGGGGTGAATGTGGGATTCCTCGATAAAACTTTGAGGGGAGTTGGTGATTACTCCAAGTCAAGTTTAAAGGGGGGGTTATTAGGCTTAACCTTGACTCGAGATTGAGTCAAAGGTGGTTTAGGTCTAACACATGGTTTGGGCACATGGTTTGTTGTAACCCATGGTATTGTCCCATGGTATTGCATGTCATGAAGCCTTTATAAGACTTGAGAAGGCTCCATTGTAATGTGGCCTGGAGGTGAGCGGTGACCAACTTACTTGGCTTGCATGGCCGGTTCTGGCCATGTAATCAAGATCTTCATTGGTGCTAGTTTTTCCTGATCCAGGGTATATTGTGTGTCATCTTGAATTGTTGCTTACAATGTTTATTTTCTCACATATTGTTATATATTGTTGCTCGTTATAATCCTAACACCATGATACTCAGGAAAAGTAACTTCCAAGGTAAACATGGGCTTATTCACCAAAATAAAGTTCATTTAATTTATTCCTTCTCATATACATTTACTGGAAGAAGAAACCCTCAAATCCATGGACCTATTTGACTTCCAAATCAAATAAGTCTAAAAAAAACAAGGTAAACACATGGATTTCAACTATGTACTTCAAGGATGTTCAAGTCTTAACTAAGACATAAGTATTACACACCTTCCATTCAAAAAGTAAATAGAAATAGGAAAGCTGCATGAAAAGTTGCATCCCTCAAGTACAACTTATAAACATAAACACTAAGGAAACTCACAAATAGAGCTTCATGGTGGCCTTTAACAGAGCGTAACATAATACATAACATACATAGTCCTTCAAACCATAATTACATCTATGTAAACATTATGTTTATATCCTTTAACAACTAACTGTTCAAAACATAAGGATTCACAAATTATTCATTCATCTTTTAGAAAACTAACCCCCTATAACTAGGACTCTATAATCAAATATTCTTAACTCAATAAGACTTAGAAGTTCCACAGAATAATTTTCTTTAATCAATATTATTCCATTCATGTCAATGGAACATAAGTTAATAACATATTTCCATACAAGAATTATACATGCACTAAACATCATATCTTTGATAATTTAGAATTCAACTAACTTACAATTCCAGCTTGAACACCATACACAATTATTTCATTCCATAACATGAAAACCATGCACAGTGTCACATGAAAACAAGACTTCAAACACTTATCTTGAAAACAAAATCATTCGGTAACTAGCTTCGTGGCTGTCATGCTCCACCCAACCATAGGTCTCTACTCGACCTATGTTATTTCAGCACTCAGAGACCACCCCTGAGCTAGCACTTGTGAATTCACTAGAATACTCTTCGCCTTTACCCAAGGTTCATTTCCCAATAGGAAAATAACATCCCACTCTTCTTAACAATTCAAAGGAAACTAAACTAAACTAAAGCATAAGGATCTAGGAAAACAAGCATGCTACATCTGATTCCATGCCAAACAATACACTTACCACTTTGGATTCTTTCCAATTTGCACCACAATGAAAACTCATCACTGCTACTAAGTGATGAGGAATCCACCAAAGTAATTCAGGTAAATTTTATCGTCTCCTTGACGAAAAATCAATTGTCAAACCCAGTTCAAACAACATGTTCCAGGAAGGATGATTTGGATCAACTTGGAGGAGAATGTGGTTCAGGGTTCTCAACTTCACCTCAATACATGCTTCATCACCCCACAACCTTTTAGGTTCCATATTCACGCACAACATGTGCCCCCCCCATTCTCCCCAAGTTATGTCGTACGCACTCCTACATTTTCAAACCCTTTCCCATATTACTACCCATTCAATCATTTGCATGAAAATTAATCCATGCAACAAGGTTTCAAGGGTGTAACTAACCCCCACCAATCACCCACTAAAACATACTTTAGCAAAACAAAAATATGTTTAAGGATTAATAAATAGGTTTTATCTTTAACTTAGGACCAAGGGTCTTTCTAAGGTACTCAAGGTGTAAAAACGACAAGATTACAACCCCATAGGCCATTTACAACCCCCTTACCTTCCCTTGGTGAATTCACCTATCCCTCATGTGTTCAGCATTTGGCCACCACCAAAGCCGACTATTTATATTTTTATTAAATAGAGTAATACATTTGACCTTCCATACAGGAATTTTCATACAACATTACATCATACATTTAGGGGTCTCCTCCAGTTTTATTACATTCCTCTCCCCCTTAAATTGAACATTGTCCTCGGTGTTCCATTTTTTAAAACTCATGGACAATTTTCAAAATTAATTACAATGTAAAGATTTCAAAATTAGATGAGGATACCCTTACCACATCCTGTCTTTTTTTTTTTTTTTTTCCAAAAATCTATTTCAGAGATGCATAGGTTCCATTGAACCTTTACCCATCCTCTATCCTTGTTCCAAATATTATTGGTTGTTCTATCCAATACGCAGTTTGGTTGGAATTGGATTTCCTAATTTGGTTTTACCTTCAACCTGAGTCCCAGTTTCTTGATGTTCTCCTCAAGGTTTATCCACGACCGCATATAATCAAGGTACAACTCTACGTACATCTTCTACGATAGTAGCTTCATGTACATTGTATATGTTGGCCCCTTGATTCTTCCTTTTTCATTGGGAAGTCTCTGGAATAATGTTCTCCTCGACGGTTCTATCATTTTAACTGAAAAGGAGGTCTTAGTCCCACTGACTTCCATTTTTTGATTCACCTTTTAGAATTGGTTTATTGGAAAATTTATAAAGGTCCTTCTTATCCTCAAAAGGTTTAGACCATTTTCCTTCATATCCTTCTTCTCTTTCAGCTTACTATTCCCAACTTTATGTGCATCATGCTTATTTTTACCCTGCTTATATAGGAACTTAGTTTTCCGGATGCATTCTATTAATATACAAGGTTTATCATTGAAAATCTTGTGTTTATAAAACACTAGCATCTGACTAAGAAAGCACTGGACTTTAACATTTTTATCCCAAATAAAGTCAACATAGCTTATCAATTATAGGAATTGTTTCTCATAATATTTGATAGTTTTATTACTCATGATGAGTTCAAATAATTCATGCATTTTCATGTCATAGTAATGGCGGGTTAAATATTCATGCTTGGAAAATTTCTGAAATTTCCTCCATGAGATTTGTATTTCATCCAACACTTCTACTTGTTTCAAATTCATCCACCATTGGTAATATTTCCCTTGAAGATTGAATATGGAAATGAAGGTTTCTTGACTGTCTGAATATTCATGCAAATGCAGGTGTTTCTTTGTCTCCATCAACCACATTTTTACACTCTCCCCTGACTTTTCTCCATTAAAGGTCAGAGGATTAATATTCTTGAGTTTGCCTTGGATTACACTTACCTCATGCCTCCTCTTCTGATGTCCTCTATGATGAACATCATTTTCATTAGATGATTCCATTCCATAATGAATTTCCATGGACTAATGAAGAACATGTTGCTTCTTTTATGTTCCCACCTGAATTCTGTTAATGTATTTGTAACTTCGGGATGTATTCATCTGTATATCTTATGTATTGTACCCCGATGTTTTTTCAAGGATGTGCCTGTAATGTATTTGAGTCATGTCATGCCCCGATGTTCCTATTGGGAGGTTTTATAATGTAAACAAGTCATGTCAAGTCATTGTGGGTAACCCTCCTATTGATCAACGGTTAAAGTCCCCGCAGTTCTGAGGCACTAAGGTTATTAGACTCTCCTAGTGAAGTCAGCCCTAGTGAGTTATTTTCAAATCAGGAATTAGTATAAATAGAGAGTGAATATCTCTATTTATCACACACTCACTCACACTCAGTTCTAGCGCATAGCTGAGGAAGAAGAAGCTACTGGGGCTAGAAAGAAAGAGGCTACTGCTGTCGGGAGATCATCTTACTGTTTTGGGGTTTTTCTTTTGGTGTTGATTCTATCTCTGAGGAAGTTTTGGGGTTTTCTCCATTTATGGTTTCCCCGAGGATAAACACTGTGTTCATTGTCTCTTGTGTTTGATTGTTGTGCTTGTTATTCTCTCAGTTAAAGATCCTAATATAATGCTATCTTAATGTTAAAAATCTAACATGGTATCAGAGCTAACCTAAGAAGAAGACACTGTGCAGCTACAGAAACTAGGGCTTCCTACTTTTTGGATCTCTCTCCACATATTTTCAGAAAAAGAAGGTTGGGCTGACACTCCTCCCTAGGGCGCATCTTTTTGTCGAAGCAGAATCTGATTCTGAGCATTTTCATTTTTTGACCCGACACTACTACCGAAAATTAGGGATTTCCACAGAAGTGGAATTTTTGAGTGATCCCAGGCCTGGATTGATCTCCTCCTCAAAATCAAAGTTTAGAGATCAAGATCAAAGCATTTGGTTGGACCGAAAAAGTCAAACCCTAATATGCTCTTGAACCAGCACTGCAGAAATTCAACTCCAAATCCAGATCCGACATCTTAACCTGGTAAGATCTAAATCTTTTGTATTTCCATTTGAGGTTCTCAGTTAAGATGTCTCATCATACCAAGCTTAATGAAAAGCTTGAGGGAGCTAATAACTTTCGATCCTGGAAGTATAGGATCTCCTTGGTACTGGAAGAAAATGAGTTGGACTCCTATATCAATGAGGAGGTTCCAATTCCAGAGGAATATGAGGCTAAGGCCTTACATAAGAAGAAGTTGGTTATGGATAAGAGGATTATTGTTGATTCAATCAAGGATCAACTCATAGCACCAGTGTCCTCCCTTAAGACACCTAAATCTATGTTTGATGCCCTAACCAAACTGTTTGAAGGGAAGAACATAAACCGGAATATGACTCTGAGAAACCAACTGAAGAATGTAAAGATCCAGAATGCAGAGACCATCCAGTCTTACTTTACAAGGGTCTCTCAGATCAAGGAATAGCTGGAAACAGTAGATGAAGAAGTGGAGAATGCAGATCTTGTAATGACCACCTTGAATGGTCTCCCTATATCATGGGACTCCTTTATTCAAGGAATTTGTGCCAGAAAGAAGTTAGTCAAGTTCAACAGACTATGGGAAGAATGCTCTCAAGCTCGGATAGCAGCTCGAGAAGAAAATATGGGAAGTGAAGATCAAGGTCTCACGGTACACTCCAAGAAAACCAAAATAAGTTCTCATCACACCAGAGGTAAGCACTCTCACAAAGATAACACTAGAAAAGATTTGTCTAGAATCAGATGTTATACATGTGACGAGAAAGGACACTATGCTAGAGAATGTCCTAGAAACAAAAATGTCTCTCACAAGAAAAATGGAAACAAGAGAAGACATCATGCTCATGCTGCAGAGGATGATGAACCTTCCACAAAGAGAATCAGACATGAAAGTGATGATTCCTCAAGTGATGAAGAATATGTTTTGATTTCTGCTCTCATGGGAAACATTACACATGGAAGCAATGATTGGCTTATAGACAATGGGGCTTCCAAACATATGATAGGATTCGAAGAATCCTTTGTGAAACTATCATAACATGAATCACCACACAAGGTGAAACTTGGAGATGACTACCAGTATCCAATAAAAGGTAGTGGGGAATCCTCCTATAAGCTAGACTCTAGAAATTCTATGACAATGAAGGAATTATTGTTTGTACCAGGACTAAAGAAGAACCTCCTCTCCATATCTGCATTAGATGCAAAAGGCATGAGGGTTGCATTTATAGATGGCCAAGTTATCATGTGGCCAAAGGGAAAGACTATTAATGATGCAGTAGTGATTGGGGAACAAGAGGGAGGTTTATAAAAATTGAAGGGCCATCCAGAACAAGCCTTGGTCCATGAAACAGTAGAGCCAAATGAACTTTGGCATAGAAGGCTTGCACATGTGCATTACAGAGCACTACCACTTGCAAGAAAAGTTGTTGAAGTTCTTCCAGAAATTCAAGCAAAACATGGTGGAGTCTGCAAAGGATGTGCGAAAGGAAAGAACATAAAGAAGACATTTCCAAGTAGCGAGAGCAAGGCAAAAGGAATCTTGGAAATCATCTACTCTGATGTATGTGGTCCAATGTCATCAAATTCATTAAGCGGGTATGTATACTATGTTTCTTTTATTGATGATTTTTCTAGGAAGACATGGATATACTTCATGAAGAACAAAGATGAAGTTTTCAGCAAATTCAAGGAATTCAAAGCCTTGATTAAGAACCATACTGAAAAGAAGATCAAAACCTTTAGATCAGATAATGGCGGAGAATTCACATCAAATGAATTCAAAGAGTTATGCAAAGACTTGGGGATTAAGAGGGATTTATCCACTCCATATAATCCACAACAGAATGGGGTTGCAGAAAGGAAGAATAGAACTATCATGGAAGTTGCAAGAGCAATGCTTCATGATCAAGATCTTCCCATGCATCTATGGGAAGAAGCTGCCAAAACAATGGTGTATGTACAGAAATGTACTCCACACAGAGTACTCGAGAACAAGACACCTGAAGAAGTCTTTTCCAGCAAAAAACCAAAAGTCACCCATCTCATAATATTCGGCTGTCCAGTGTACATACACATTCCAAAATAAAAGAGGACAAAGTTAGATCCTTCAGGAAAGAAGGGTATATTTCTGGGATACTCTGAAAGCTCGAAGGCTTACAGAATATACTTCCCAGGATTCAAGAAGATCGACATCAGCAAAGATGTGACATTTGACGAAGACTCATCTTACAACAAATCCAGAAAGATGCATGCTAAAGAACCTGAAGAAACAAAAGCACCCAGAATTCATGACACAACCATGAACAAATAAATTCAAGAAGAAGATAGAGAATTTGAAGAACCTCAAGAACTGGTAGATCCACCTAGGGAGAAGAATCCTCATAAGAGGAAACCTGCTTGGGTATGAGAAGCTATCCAAGGTGCAAAAAGATATGGGGCTCGAGAAGAGAATCACAGAGAAAGAAAGAGTACCAGGTCCTACTCCGGATATGTAGCATTATTATGTGATTTCATCGATAAAGAACCTTCCAACTATGAAGAAGTGGCAAAAAGGAAAGAATGGAAGGATGCAATGATCGAAGAGTATCAATCGATCATGAAGAATGATGTTTGGGATGTTGTCCCAAGACCAGAAGGGAAGTCAATTGTAACTTCAAAATGGATCTACAAGATCAAGCATGCTACAGACGGTAGCATAGAGAAATATAAAGCAAGATTCATGGCTCGTGGCTTCTCATAGAAAGAAGGAATAGATTATGAAGAAACTTTTACACCTGTAGCCAGATACACTTCCATCAGATCAGTACTTGCTCTAGCTGTAGTGATGAAATGGAAGATACACCAAATGGATGTCAATACTGCTTTCTTGAATGGTGTAGTGGAAGAGGAAGTGTATGTGGAGCAACCATTCGATTTTGAGACACATGACAGGGAGTCTCATGTGTGTAGATTGAATAAAGCCCTGTACAGTTTGAAACAGGAACCCAAGACATGGTACAACAGAATTGAAAGCTTTCTATCCATTTTGGGCTTTACCAAGAGTGAAGCAGATTCCAACCTTTACTACAAGGTTGAATATGGCAACCTGATGCTCCTACTATATGTAGATGATCTGTTTGTAACAGGTATGGATGGGTTGATTGCTGATATGAAGAGGAAGCTTGTTTCCGAGTTCGAAATGAAGGACTTGGGTATGATGCATTATTTTCTAGGCATGGAGGTGTGGCAGAATGCAAATGGAATTTCGCTAGGACAAGGGAAATATACGGTAGAGATCCTGAAGAGATTCGAGCTGATGGACTGCAAGTCCATGACCACACCTATGGCATCAAACCTGAAGCTATTAAGTGATGCTTCATTAGAAGTGGTTGATGCTACAATGTATCGTCAGATGATTGGGTCCTTGATTTACCTGACGAACACGAGACCAGATATTTGCTTTGTTGCGAACACCTTAAGCCAGTTCCTAACAGATCCGAGACATGTTCACTTGGTTGCTACAAAGCATATTCTGAGGTACCTGAGGGGTACAGTTGATTATGGGCTCAAGTATGAGGTGAATTAGAAGATTAACCTGGAGGGTTATGTTGATTCAGATTGGGCAGGCAGTGCCATCGATAGGAAGAGCACTTCAGGGTGTTGCTTTAGTATGGGATCGGGTGTGATCTCTTGGTTTAGCAGGAAACAATCCTGTGTGGCATTGAGTACAGTTAAAGCAGAGTATGTTGTAGCCTGTTCAGCTAGTTGTGAGGCAATATGGCTAAGGAAGCTACTGTCTGATTTATTTGATCTCCAGTTGGATGCTACTTGTATATATTGTGACAACCAGAGTTGTGTGAAATTGTCAGAGAACCCGTTGTTCCATGAAAAGTCGAAGCATATCGAGATCAAATATCACTATATCAGGGATATGGTGCAGAGAGGAGCAGTGAAGCTCCAGTATGTTGTGACAGACGAACAGATAGCTGATACATTGACAAAGCCATTGGCCAGAGTGAATTTTGAATACTTTAGGGAGATGCTTGGTGTTCTCAAGATCGAGGTTCCCTCCAAAGGGAAGTGATGAGTCCGTGAGCCATTCTGACAGGATTGGTTCCTTCCATGTCAGATATGAGTGTTGAGCCATTCTGATATGACTGTAGAATTGGTTCTGTTACCACCTAAGTTGTACTTAGTGGTTTTTTATCGAGTGAGCCTGATGAACCAGACAAGGATAACTTGTTCGAACTTAAGAAGACATTTGGAAGTACTTCTCAGAAGTGCTTGTTGTACTATATCACATGTTCATACCCCATGGGGGAATTGTAATAAATGTTTTAGCATGATAGTGTCTATAAAAGACTCGATATCTTAGACTTTATTTGTCAATCTGATCAGCCCAGGGTGTTTTTTCCCTTGGTTATTATTGGTTGTTGAATAAACGACTGATAATTTCTGAGTTTTTCACTCCATACCTCCAAAGTTGGGGTGGTTGACTTGGCATTTAGGCCTATTGAGGTTATTAGAGTCTATGTGTCAATGTATGAACATGCTAGACATCATGGTCGAGTCATATGAACATGTCTAACTCCCCCTAGGTTTTTTCAATTTTTTAGTTTTTTCAGTGTTTTTTATTAAAATTTATTTTTTCCAAAACTTAGGCTATTTTTTAATAGTTTAATTGGAAAAATTGATTTTGTAATAAAAGTGGGCCAAATAATCAGTTTCAGTCATGTAGGTGCTCATTTTCAAGCTAAGAGCACTAGGTAAACCCATGGACCCCCTATTTCCTAGTTTTGAGTGATTTTCCATCACTCGGGTCAGAAAGCCCCAAAAAATCAATTATTGATTATTTTAATTAATAAATCGATGAATAATGGAGCAAATCCAAAATCATAGATCAGTGGATTCTCAGCCGATTTGATTGAAATCAGTCAGATCTGAAGCAGATTGACTAGATCTGACAAATCCTTGACTGAAGGAGGTGATCAAATCAGATCCATAGTTGATCTTATCCTTTATGGGGAATTTCACCCTCCCTCTCTCCTCCACATGTTTTTGGATCATCTGGATGATTTTTGGTGGATGCTTTAGTCAACAGGTTGAGGTGTCAGTCAGATCATCCCCCTGATTGACAGTTGCACTCAGTGAGACTCAGATCTGGCTCAGCTAGACACAGATCAGGCATTGATGGACTCTCCTTCAGATGATTTGATGTGTCTCCTTGGGATTTGCGCCCCCCTGGGCTGGATGTCCTGTATTTTGTATATATCCAGGCACAGCCTCCTCTTCCAAGAGTGAGAACTGGGATTGAGGTGCTGCTGCTATTGTACTGTTGTAATTCTTCATTTGAAATAAAGAAAATCTTTGGAGGCTAGACGGTGTTGTGCCATTACATGTGTGGATGATTATTGCCATTATTTTACTGAGGTAACCTATATCGGTATTCGTTTTTTGCTAATTGCTTGTAGATCCGTTGTTAAGATTGATAATAGGCTTATTATAATCTTGATAGGAAAGGTGCTTTTCAATAAGTTTATTGACCATTTCCTTCCTTTGATGCATGTGTAGAGATCTAGATTCAACATGTCCTATAAGCTTATATGGATGTTATTTTGAATCTCTGTGTATGTACTAATCGGATCTCACAAGTTTCTTGGCAAGTTCTTTGACTTCAGCTGAACTGCAGGTTCCTACATTGGAGAGGATGCTGATCTAGTTTGCTTCTTCACTCTCTTCAAAACCTTCCAAAGGCATAGTCCCTCGACATTCCACCTGAAAGCTCCATTGTGGATCTTCAAGGAAACCGACATTTCTCTCCTCCTCTTCCTCCCTCAAAATCAACATTTTTACCTGGTTACTTTGTTCATAGCTTTGATTTTGCTTAGATATATCATCTTAAAAGTAATTCCAACATATATCTATCTTATCAAATCCCATAGTCTAGATCTTGCAGTTAAAAAGTTTCATAAGCATTCTAGATCTAGCTTTAGGGAAATCGTCCTTTTTGCATGGAAATTTGAAGAAAACTTGTAGCTTGCATGCATTAGATTTATTTTTGCTGTTATAAAAGATAAATCCAGAAATCAGTGCATATTTCATTGGCTGCACAAACATCAAGCCAAGATCCCAAGGAAAGCTTGCTTTCCTTGGTTCCTTTTTTCACTTGTTTAGCTAGTTTTAACTCCATATTTTTTGAGTTAAGGTAAGCTGATCCAAAGGTACTCTTAAAGTGATTTTGGGCATATTTTATTCTAACATGCTCACTTTTTTTTAGCAGGTGTAACAGAAAATAAAGGAAGCTTCTGTTCGGAAGTGTCTTCAGGAGCGTTCAAATCCCCCCAGGGGTCTCCCATTTGACTAAAACCTTTGATTTTCGCACCTTGTAATCTCTTGATTTCAATCCATATAAGGATCAAGAGGAATTATATCAGTTCTCTAATATTGTAACCGCTGTTAATAAAATTATTTTTGAATAGGCTCTTTCGAGCCCATTCCCCATCCCCCCTGGGGGGATTTGCGTCGGTGTCCTTTTTGTTGTTTTTTGCTCATTTATTTTCAAACTAGTATTGATCTAATATGCAGGGTAGTATAATTTATTTTATTATTAATTTCATATTCCATACTTTATATTTCAAATTAATCTTAATACTTACCCCACGACTTCCCGATTGACCTGAAAGGGGAAAGAGATTCGTGGTAGGGCTAATTAGAAAAATAGAATTGTGTATTTGTTTTCTTTTGATAATTTATTTTTCATATATTATAAAATTAACCCCTCCTCTATTCCCCGATTGAGATCCACTTGGATCGAAAGAGGTTCCTGGAGGGTTTTCTTTTAAACAAGAACACCCAGTTTAAAACTTACTAAAATTGACAAGACTCCAGTGTGTATGCTCTGCACTTGGCTGCGGTTCATCCGATCAGTCAAGTTGTATCAAAATCACTTGAGTGACTAGTATAATTAGGACTCACTCTCCCAAATTAACAAACCAATAGGTGAAAATCCAACACTTATATCGAACCATCACGGTGGAAAAATACCCAAAGGAAGCGGGAACTTATAAAAAGTGACCTCGGGGCATCGATCTCTGTCACACCCTAACGGGTGCATGATGAACAATAGCCCCAGAGACTCCATTTCATCCCACATATTCCTTGCGGGTAGCCGTGAAGGTTTAGTTTTGGACATACTCCAAGTACTCTTGGGTATATCTGGAGTCCACTCCTTCGCCTAATTTTAATCAACTCACACTTCGAATTTAACTTAAAACATACCAAGAGGCGATCGCAAAACATCCACTCCAAGTACATGCAAGTACATTGATCTTATTTTTTATTCCATTCTAAGGCACTAGTTATTTTCTTGCTTTATGTATATATTGTGTCTCAGCATTGTGCTTTCGTGTGTTCATTTTTGTATCTTGTCATCTTTGATTGTCTATAGTTAAATTTCAAACTCCTAAGTAACTCATTCAGTTTAACATCACCACACTAAGTAATTATCCTTAGTAACTTAATAGGGTCTACCCCCTCTTGGCTTCGTTAGGATTTGAGCCTAAACGGAGGAGTCAAGAACAAGGTGACAACCTTGACTCGAGACTTGCCCCCAAGGACACACCGAGTGGCTTGAATATTTCTGCAATGTGACCCAGGTGTGTGAAAGGCGGCAACAAGTTCCTACATAATCAGATATAAGGGCTATTTCCATTCTTTGAATGGAGGTACCTGGTCAGTTACTAGGAAAGCTCAGTTTGGGATTGAGGGCCATTCTAATATAGCTGTGGGATGTGTTTTCACATGATTAGATATGAGTGCGTGTCCATTCTGATGTGATTGAGGGATGTGTTCCCACTTGATTAGATATAAGGTCTGATGCCATTCTCTGGGAGAATGGAGGAAACTGGTCAGTTACGAAGAACCCTCAGTCTGGGACTGAGAGCCATTCTGACATGGTGAGAGGATTAAGTTCCTTCCATGGTCAGATGTAAGTGCAGTGCCTTTTCACAGATGGTAGTAGGTGTGTCCTACCATCCTGGTGATTGTAAGTGTTGTGCCTTTCCACAAATGGTAGTAGGTGTGTCCTACCATGCTGGTGGATGTAAGTGATGAGCCTTTCCACAGATGATAGTAGGTGTGTCCTATCATGCTGGTGGATGTGATTTCTGTGCCTTTTCATAGATGATAGTACGTGTGTCCTATGTTGCTGGTGAATGTAAGTGCTGGGCCTTTTTTACAGGGTTGTGGGATGTGTTCCCGCATGGTTATATGTGAGTGTTGGGTGTGCCTTTATGACATGGTTTTGGATGTGTTCCTCTCATGGTCAGATGTAAGTTCTAGGCGGGCCATTATGACTTAGGGTCAGATATAAGCGCTGAAGAAGACCTACATGGAGGCTAGGCCTACAACCAGCATGAAAAAGGGTTGGCTCTGTAGAACTTCCTGTGACGAGAAGAATCATGAGATAGCACCCGTGATGATGATCCAGATCCAGTGATGATGTTCCAGTGATGATCCAGATCCAGTGATGATCTAGATCGATTGATGATCTAGATCCAGTGATGATGATCCAGCAGTGATGATTCATATCGAGTGATGATCCAAATACGAAGATGAAGATGAATTTAAGAAGAAGATAGCTCGAAGATGAAGATGACTTGAAGATGAAAATGACTTGAAGATGATGAGGACTCGATGATGATCCAGATGATACAGAGAAGAATACTTATGCTGATAAATTGTGTCGAGAGAATACCTTCCTAGTTAAGAGGGAGTGTTAATGTATTTGTAACTTCGGAATGTATTCATCCATTTATCTTATGTATTGTACCCTGATGTTTATTCTGGGATGTGTCTGTAATGTATTTGAGTCATGTCATCCCCCGATGTTCCTATTGGGAGGTTCTATAATGTAAACAAGTCATGTCAAGTCATTCTGGGTAACCCTCCTATTGATCAAGGGTTAAAGTCCCCGTAGTTCTGGGGAACTACGGTTATTAGACTCTCCTAGTGAAGTCGGACCTAGTGAGTTATTTTTCAAGTCAGGAATTAGTATAAATAGAGAGTGAGTCTCTTTATTTATCACACACTCACTCACACTCAGTTGTAGCGCATAGTTGAGGAAGAAGAAGCTGTTGGGGCTAGAAAGAAAGAGGCTACTGCTGTTGGGAGATCATCTTACTGTTTTGGGGTTTTTCTTTTGGTGTTGATTCTATCTCTGAGGAAGTTGTGGGGTTTTCTCCATTTATGATTTCCCCAAGGAAAAACACTATGTTCATTGTCTCTTGTGTTTGATTGTTGTGCTTGTTATTCTCTCAGTTAAATATCCTAATATAATGCTAGCTTAATGTTAAAAATATAACAAATTCTAGGACAACAATAAATCTGATCAAATTTTTTTCTCGAATATTCCTCCTCTTCCATTTCCTTGTTAGAAGGTGTTTGTTTTAATTTTTTTTGTAATTGAATCATATTTTGCATCACAAGTAAATTTAGTTGGCCTTGCTTCTCCATGCTGCATAGGATTTGCTCATTCCTAGTCTGAATATTTTTCAATGTTTAGATTACTTCTTTGGATTCTATCATAGAGTGGTGGCCATTAGATTTTGTCTTTTGTTCACCCAATCTCGCTTCTTCATCAAAGAGAGATATTTATGCTCTCTCTCTCTCATTCTTTCCACTCCACTTTCTTTTATCCTGGAAACATAAATCAGACATCAACAATCCGACCAATAGATTTTAAACTCATTACAACTACCAAAATTGCATTAGATGCATTACAAATAACCACATTTGATAAATTTAGATAACAACCAATACTCAATTATATCCAATAAACCATTTTACTAAATAATCAACAATTAACAAATTAAAAAAAAATTAAAAACTTATCTCTGTTAGATTCACATTATTTCATTTAACTTTTCATAATTTGATACGAGTAAGGTAATATTATCAATTCACATTTTAGTTCACACAAACCAATGAACATGAATTTAATATTCAAGTTCAAAAACATATGATTACAACACTTAAAAGTGAAATTATTTTAATTGAAATAACATTTCATGCACTTCATACATTTCTCGAGGCTGTGTTGAAATTTTAACTCTGATACCAATATGTAATGCATCACGATGCTACACATCCACATGAACAACCACAGGTGGCTAAAACCATTTGCAGAGCTTTGAACGAGTTCCAAAATTTCTTAAACAAACAATTCAATTAAAGAATTAATTGAAAATAATTAAATTGTCAATCAATGAGCCACAATAGATTCGAACAATGCAGAAGCGTATAATTAAGAACAACTCAAATAACTTAAACGAGCCTTAATCGCAATTTAAAATTCATTAATCGAATAAATAACAACATTAAAACAACTAAATAGATTAATCAACTTTAATTAAAGATTAAAACTCATTAATCAAACATTAAACAATGTCAATTAACTAAAGAAACATATTTGACAATCTAAATACACCTTACAAATCATAAAACACCGATCCCAACATCACTGTGTTGATCATGCCTTCATTGTCTCGATTTCCAAATTTGTTACTGAGAGAGTCAGCACAAGCAATACACAACCTAACAACACCAACGTTCTAATTCTGACGTTCCAATCCCGACATTGAAATTCAGAAGTTGACAATGTCAAAATGAAACATAACCACACTTGATGTTCTAATCCTAACATCGGAAGTCAAAATTTGGAAAAGCCAACACACAACATGACATATCCTAACATTGTGATCCCAACATTGAAATTTAGAAGTCAGAAACATCAAAACAAAAACATTGCAATCTCGAGGTTCCAATACCGACATCAAAAGTTGGATGTTGGAAAAATCAACAAACAACACAACCAATCTCGACATTTTAATATCGACATCGAAAGTTGGAAGTCAAAAACATAAAAACATAAACATTGCACTCCCGACATCCACTCCTGCCATCATAATTTAGAAGTCGAAAACTCCAACACACAACATGACCAATCTCAATGTTCTAATCTCAACATTCTGATCCCAACATAGAAATTTGGAACTTGGAATCATCTAAACACAAGAATTGCACTCTTGATGCTCTGATCCTGACATCGAAAGCCAGAAGTTGGAAATGTCAACACACAACATGACCAATCTCAAGATCAAAAGTCGGAATTCAGGAACATCAAAACAAAAACATTGCACTTTCGACATTCCAATACCAAAATTGAAAGTCGAAAGTCAGAAACTTCAACACACAACCTGACCAATCCCGATGTTTTGATCCTGACGTTATGATCCTAACATCAAAATTCAGAAGCCAGAAATGTCAAAACACAAACATTGCACTCCCGACATTCTGATCCCAATGTTTCGATCCCAACATCAGATGTCGTAGGTTGAAATATGGCATGAACAATCCAACATGAAATTACACTCCTAACTTCAAATTCTTGACGTTGGCACATTGGAAGTTGGTAATCGACACACTAACATGACATAAAATCTACTCCTGACTTTCGATTCTTGACATTAGTGCATCAAAAGTTGGAATTCAACATTGTTACAAAACACCATGTGTCATACTGACTTCCAATTCCTGACATCGACACATCAAGAGTCGAGAGTTGGAACTAAATCCTCAACACTGTAATCAAAGTCCTGTATGACATCTTAGCATAGAATCAAGGGCCACAATTACACTGATATAACAAAGAACACTTAGCTATTTTTTAAAAAAATGGCTAAGGAAAGAACATGTAATTAAACAAAGGGTTTCCGCCATGATATCGCATTTAATCCTCGCATGCAAAGGAACATTTCAATCTCATGCTTGGACACCAAAACAAAAATAATATAGAATAAAGAACTACAGTGAAAACAACCATGGATAAACAACCAAAACAATGCCCTTAACCAACTTAATGTATAGGTCAAAAAGTTGAACAAATTAAGTTAACTTAATCAATCGAATATAAGTACCATACATGGAACAAATCTACCAAGCAAACCATGAATGAAAAGAATCCCATTAATGGAAATATCATCCCATTCAAGGTTTCCACAACCTTGGCAGACTAAATTTTATTTACATAATTTAAGCTATGGACGTTTCTTACATATCATATAATTTATAATCAAAACCATGGTACTTAGGAAGAGTAATTACCAAGGGAAACAAGGGCTTATTTACCAAAATAAACTTCATTGAATTTATTCCTTCTCATATACATTTACAACAAGAAAAACACTCAAAGCCATGGACCTCTTTAACTTTCAAATCAAATAATTCTAAAACAAAACAAGGTAAGCACAAGGATTTCATCTATGTACTTCAATGATGTTCAAGTCTTAACTAAGACATAAGTATTCTGCACCTTCCATTTAACAAGTAAACATAACTATGAAAGTAATGAAATGCTACATCCCTCAAGTACAATTAATAAACTTAAACACTAAGGAAAAACACAAATAGAGCTTCATAGTATCCTTTAATAGAGCATAACATAATCCATGACATACACAGTCCTTCAAACCAGGATTACATCTATGTAAACATTTTTTTATCTCCTTGAAAAACTAATAGTTTAGAACATAAGTATTCACAAATTATTCATTCATCTTTTAGCAAACTAAGTCCCTCTAATTGGGACTCTGTAATTAGATATTATTAAATCGGTAAGACTTATAAGTTTCACAGAATAATTATCTTTGATCTACATTCTTCCATTCACAACAATGGAACATAAATTAATAACATATTTTCATCCAATATTTATACTTGCACTAAACATCATATTCTCTAATAATTTAACATTCAACTAACTAGCAATTCCAACATGAACAACATACACAATTATTCCATTACATTATGTGAAAACCATGCACAATGTCAAATGAACAGAAGAATTCAAACACTTACATGGAAAAAAGAATCAACTGGTAATTGGCTTTGTGGACACCACATTACACCCAACCATAGGTCTTTTCTTGGCCTATATTATTTTAGCACTCAGAGAACACCCCTGAGTTGGGACTTGTGAATTCACGAGAAGACTCTTCCCATTTTCCCAAGGTTCATTTCCCAACAGGAAAACAACATCCCACTCTTCTTCATAATTCAAAGGAAACTAAACTGAAATAGCAGCATCCAAGAAAACAAACAAGTCTATAGCCAAGTCCATGCCAAACAATACAGTTACCACTCTGGCTTCTTTCCAATTTGCACCATGATGAAAACTCATCACTGTTCCTCAGTGCTCAGGAAATCCACCAAATTAATTCATGTAAAATTTACCATCTCCTTGACAACAAATCAACAGTCAAACAGAGTTAAACCAGCATGGTTCAAGGAGGGTGATTTAGATCAACCCGGAGGAGAATACGATTCAAGGGTCTCAACTTCACCTCAATACAAGCTTTATAACTCCACGACCTCTTAGGTTCCAGCTTCACGTACAACATACCCTCCCCCATTCCCGCCACGTTCTTTCTTACACACTCCTACCTTCCCTCCTCCCATTTCTCACATTTCTACCCATTCAATCATTTACATGAAAATTAATCCATGCAGCAAGGTTTCAAGCATTCATAAATAACCCCCACCAACCACCTACTAAAACATACTTTAGAGAAACAAAACAGGTTTAGGTATTAATGCATAGGTTTTATATTTAACTTAGTACCAAGGGTAATTCAAAGGTATTCAAGGTGTAAAAAGGACAAGATTACAACCCCTTAGGACATCTACAACCCCCTTACCTTCCCCTAGTGCATTCACTTGTCCCCCATTTCCTCATCATTTGGCCACCGTTGAAGCCAATTATTTATATTTTTATTACTTAGAGTAAAAAAGTATACATTTGATCTACCATACATGCATTTTCATACAACATTACATCATACATTCAAGGGTCTCAGCCAAGGGTATTACATTCAAGCAAATTATTTATATTTTTATTAAATACAGCAAAAAATTATACATTTGATCTTCCATATAGGCATTTGCATGTTATATCATACATTCAAGGTTCTCAACTGGGGGTATTACATTGAGAGAAAGGGGGGGGGGGGGGGGTGGTTATAAAGAGGGATGTGAGGTGGGATTATATTGATAAAGGGAGATATAACTAGAGGGAGGGTGAAACAAATGAATAACAATATCATGTGTGATATTGACGCACACACATTTGTAGCGTGTGCATGCCAATAACGCTCGTTCCATTAGTGTGCACATGTTATTTGCGTGTGCATGCTATGAAATTTAATTTTTCTGGTGTGCTTGCCTTTTTCCATTTCTGTGTTTAATGAATTGGTAGGTTTGGTTCTAGGTTCGTATTTCCAAACATTAGGCCTTGGATTGCATTATAGCAAAACACATCATGTTCTATAACTTCATGTGTTTTCAACCTTGAATCTTTATATGATCCACTTATTCACTGATAATGAAGATGGACACACTTATAGAACTCTCTTTGTAGATTCCAAATATCTATTTTTTGAATAAATTTGTTAGTGTTTTCGATTTGTTATTCTTTTTTGTTTTAAATCATGTCATATTTACATAAAACACAGGTCATGTATTTCAGATATAAATTTTGACTGGCTCACCTATTTTGAAAACGGAAAAGAACCTGCACAAGTATACTAAAATACCTACAAATTAAAAAAAATTGAATTGATTATGTTAAGGCCATGATAGCGGGGACTAACACTCAACCTTGTCAATTTAGGGCTTCATCGACTTCCTTAATTTAAACAATATATAAATTTAACTTGGGAAATTTTGGAAAAATAGCGTTGCACTAGAACCGCCTGTTATCTACATCTCTGCATAATTTTTTTTTACAAATTTGGATAGTTTACATACCAAACCCAAGGTATAACACAAACATGTGTATTTTGTTTTAGAAAAAAATAACATACCAATCTTAGAAGAATGCTATTTTTTGGGAGTTATACCTATTTTCACATATAAAAGTTATATATTTTGGAAGGTGAGCCAATTGTCTATGTTTCATATTTTTACACCATATTCTAAAAAGTTGTGTGAATACCTCTAAAAATTCATTTTAATGATCAGATTTATGTTTTTCAGAAAATCTATTACAAATAATACTTCATAAATAAATATCATTACCCTACAACTCTTATTATAAACCAATAGAAAAAAACTTTATTAAAACATTTTGTAATACAAAAACACACTATAATTTCATTATTTTTATTTCACAATCTAAAGTGCAACTCGTGTTTGTTTATCTAATTTAAATTTAGTATAGATGATCTATGACTTACCAGGAGATTATATAGGTGACTCGATATTCTATATAGAGTGACCAATGCACATTTATCCTCATTTTAATTTATATGAATCTTTCTCATTATTATATAAATATATATGACCTTTCCTTTGTTTTCACATAAATGGGTAGTGCAAAGCTACCTTGTATTTTTATCATAATATTTGTATTTTTTTTCTATGGGTGGGTGGAGGATTTCTCAGCACCTAGTCTATAGTTTATTTTATTATGTCGACAGGTATTTAGATATTATTTTAGATTTTAAACTTGCTTGAGTGGATCAAGAAAATTAACCCAAATGTAACAAGTGTACAACAGGGATTCATTTCATGGTCGTGCTATCTTGTTGTGCTTAAATGCATATTGATTAAGATTTAAATAATCTTGACTTAAAGGGTGGTTAAAGAAATGTGGTAATGATTTTTTTTTGTTTTTTCATATCAATTTTTATTTATTTTTTGTTTATTAAATAGTATTTGTTTTGTGCTTATATTAATGCTAACAATCTGATATGGATAATGTATATAAAATTATATATTTTAGCATTTGTTTAACAGTGAGCTATCTTAAAAAAAACTAAGTAATTGATTATGTCTATCAACATTCACAGATCACTTGTGGCTATGCAAATTATATTGTCTCTCATGCTAAATTTATCATATTATATTTTTTTATCATTATTTCTCATAATTTGCAATTCCATCAACTGCATTGATTGGAATCATGCGTCGAGGAGTAGGCGAATGGGTTGGGATAACACAGGAAGTATGGAGTGTGTTGGATATACCTATTGGTATTCCTGTGGCTACATCAACTACCACACATTATAGCTTCAGATCATGGCCAACATCATCAACTATTGGTGTATATGTCTTTGAACATCCAACTTCATACCATGTCTCACCCCCACCCATTTTAGAAACATTAGGAGGGTTTAACAAGTCATAACCATTTCTTAGAGTTTCATTTTGAATTCATGTGCTCAAAGTTGAACCAACTAGTCCCCCTATGCTACCAAATCTCCCAAACAATTCATCGTCCTCAGTTCGATTCTTGTGATCTGCACTGGCTTCTCGTGCATGCAATGCACAGTGGTGACGCCATGAATAAGAGAAGAACTTTGGTGACAGTGATAACTCTTTGAAATAGGTACCTTAGACTTCACACAACCCCGGGATTTGGAGGCCGTAATCTTCAGTCAGATGGCCAGGCCCTGACTGTGTTGCTGATCAATTGGGGATGCTCTAAGGATTTGAGGAGGTTGTTGAAGTTGGGTCACGAGGTAAAGGTTTTTTTTGTAGATAGCCATCGCCCAATTCATTTTCACAATTTGTGCGACAATAATGATCAGGTGTTTGTGCTCTATACCCATGGAAACGAGGATAAGGATGATGTGGCTTATGATTTTCATATTATTGAATTGGCAAATAAAATGGATTTGGATAGTGATGATGAAATAATGATAGATTCTTACAGTGATGACAATGATAGTGATGATGAAGAAGCTAGAAGAAGAAAGAAGAGAAATATGGATGATGAAGATGATAGTGTAGATCCAATGAAAGCTGTAACAAAGTTGAAGGAAGAGTATTACATATTAGGTACATATCATGGCAGGCCTTCTGGGTGCTTGATGTTTGATACAGCTCATGCACTGCAAAAGAACACCAATGAATTGCTTTCATTAGCATGCATGTCTTTGACTGATCAGTTTGTTCATGGAGGCTCACAAATGAGAGGTACCGGTCTGGGGTGATGGAGCTTGAGCAGCATGTAAATAGTGTAGGGAATTTAGAAATGATAACATCAATAACACTTAGAGTTCCTCATGTGTCTAGAATTTCCTATGAAGATGAACCACACCTCATGCTGTTGAGAGAGTGGAATCTTTTTTATTCAATGTTGTGCTCATCCTATGTGGCTACGAAATTGAAGACTTGGAGTAACAATGGATTAAAGAAACTAAAGCTACTTTTGGCCAAGATGGGCGTTGCACTCATTGAGTGTCAACAAAAATTTCAATACATGAGAAATGAGATGAAGTGAAGAATGAAGGAGGAGTTTGATAGGTTTTTGACAAAATATGGTCTCAATGAATTCTAATACAAAATATTTCAAAGGATTCATGGATAAAAGTCAAAGGTCTCAGCAATAGATGTTGTGTATGGTGTCACAACTTTGCTAGAATCTTGGACAAATGCCAAAGATTCTTGCGCAGAACAGTTTTGGAACGCATATTTTGCACCATTCGTGAATGGCCTAGATGAAATAAGAAAAGGGATGCAACTTGCCATTAAGGTTCATTGTGCTACTCAGCAGAAAGGCATACTAGAAATAACAAGAAATGGATTTATCAAGAGTGATCAAGGTTTCAGGTGGGTGAAACTTAAGGATGGAGCAAACACAAAGATGCTAACTTATCCTCAAGCTCTTCTAAAATTTTGTTATTTTGTTATGGATGTCTTGTGGGAAAAAGGTGCAAAAATGAAACATATGATATGTGCATCTCTTATTCCTAGCAACAAAATGGTTTTGGTGCTTGGCATGGCCAACAGACCCAGGCTTGGAGCTCCACATGGTAATCGGTTTGGGATTTCCTTTTGCACTGTAGAATAGGAACTTGGTGTTAATTACACACATGATGTATTTGAGTCATCTTGGATCAGACTGGATGTAACTTCAATTAAATCTTTCATGTTAATAATTTCAAAGAAACTATAGTTCCCATGTGAAAGCAGCTGTATCATTTTACTGACTAATTGTTTACAAGATACTAAAGCAAGATCATTCTTCTTAGTTTGGTACTACTTTTACAAGATTAATCAACCTTTCCTGAGTCACTTGTTTTGGTGCATTATATTTTCCTTGTAGTTTTATTGTCTGATTGGTGTTGCCAGAAACACTTATTTTGGCATTCAACCATCTATCAGGTTTCTATCATCTAGGAATTTAAATTCATCTCTTTGTGATATTTTAGATAAGATTTGTTCTATTAATTGATCTCTACAAACTTGACAATATGTCTCAAATTCTGCATGAAATGAACTTCTGGGAAGCTAATAGAAATGCTTCATTGGAAGAATATATTCTTTTGTATGCATGCTATAAATTAAAATTCTCAGAATTTGGAACCTCTGTTTGGAAATCTGATACTTATTATAAGAGTAGCATATTGTATTGCAAAGTATGAGTATTTGTTGGAGACTTCAGAAACATCACTTTCATATTGCTTTTAGTGAATTTATTATATTTTCTAAATAACATAAATTATTATCTCATGAGCTAGTTATCATGACGTGTATTCTACTTGTTGCAAACTGCCATGTTGTTGAGAGTTTTAAATGCACATAAACATTCATATCAGAATAATATCTATACTTTAACTACCAATGTTCTAAACTCGAGTTATGAGTGTCCTATAAGGACATTGATATAATTATAATATGTAATTTTTCTAAGACGAGTTTAAGCTCAACAAATGAAGCCCAAACACACTTCTTATCCATGTGTTTTCTTGGCAGAGTATTTTTTGTTAATTCAAGGAATGTTCTTTTTATGATTTACCCACATTTTCAGGGATTCCTTAGATGCATAGAAACAAATATGAGCAATAAAAAAGGATTCTTCAAATTCAACGACAATGCTAACAAAGGAACTGAGGCAAACTCTTCAAAGTTGTCTTGGGGATCTAAGAGATTGCAATTCAACTACAATTGGAAAAGTAAATTGAACACGCAAGTCTTCTCTTTGCAGCAATTTGTTTCTAATATCAACAAGTTGATTCAAGCCTGTTTAAGTGAATGTTGCTCCCATGTCTCTAAAATTATTTAGATATTTTATATTAGATGTAACCTATATTGCATATGCAGTTGGGTAAAACATCCATTGTAGTTGTTGCTTATGTCATGAGCTGCAAATGCAAGTGAAAGAGATGGACACTGATGTATCTGTATTACCTATAAGAAACCACAAAATAGAAGCAGTTACAACCTTTTTTTGAATATCAAATAGAATTTTTAGCTTCCAGATACCTATAGCCCTGTATTATTAGGTTCTCTGTTATGTTTCAGGTTATCTGCTAGAAATTTGAAAATTTATATAAATACTTGGATCTACTTCACTGGCTTGATATAAGGAGTGGAGATGAAACCATTTATATAATGTATGTTTTAAAAGGAAGATTTGTAATAGTACATCTAGTTCAATATTATCAGAACTAAACTAAAACCAACAAAATTGGTCAGAGCTGAATTGTTTGATCATTTTTGTACTAGTGCTCATCTTTCCCCTAAAAACCAAAATAAAATTATAAACACCAAAAAATAAAACTCTATAACGACCCTAAAACCTAATTTCATCGATTTAACGATGCCCCTCTTCTATTGTGAATAGACTTGTTCTGGCTGATATGCAGTTGTTTCCACTATCACAGCAGGATATCGACATTGATGTTGGACTTTTGAGCATCTTGAGTAAAGAGGTCGAGCATACTCATGCAGAGAATGTAGAGGATCTAGACTTGGATGATTATGTAGTTTGATTTGATTAGACTATAGTATGCTTATTTTTGGACTATGCAGGCCATTTATAGGATCTAGACCAAAAATAAAATTCAAAACTCTACAACCACCCTAAAACATAATTTGATCTATCTAATGATGCCCCCTTCTATTGTGAATAGAGTTGTCTTGGATGAAATACAGTTGCTTCGACTGGTACAACATGATATGATCATTGATGTTGTACTTTTGAGGGTTTTGAGTAAAGAGGTTGAGCATCCTCATGCATAGAATGTAGAGGATCCATACTCAGATGATGATGTATTTTGATTTGATTGTAGAAAATAGTGTGCTTATTTTTGGACTTTGCAGACCATTTACAACCTCAATGAGTGTATTTACTTTAGATATGTATTTCATTCTGTTATTTTTCTATATTCACACTTGCAATGCCAAAAAAATTTCATTTGGTATTTAATGGTTTGGATTTACATGTATATATATATAATCAAAATATGAATATATTATGTATTTTTTGGTTGGCCAGTTTTGTATCTGGTTATTGTACTGAATCTGGTTTACTTCTAGTTTTTGGTTTTTTATTTTTCCTTCTATGCTACTATCATGTTCACCTGAAATGGGGTGGATAGAAACCATTTCTCTGCATGGAAAATAATGTGTAAGATCAGTTCCAAAAATTTTCTTCCTCGTACAATTGGACAGAGAAACCCTTGGACCCTGAATTTCAGCTGCCAAAATTGTAGCATTATGTTCATTTGGCTCATGGTTTTGAAATTCGATGTTATTGAGTGATGAACTACAACAAGAATCACTGATTATCAATGAATCAATGGAGCTTAACTTGAATGGAACCAAATCTAGGCAGGGAGAACTTGGCCCAACAATTCCAGAACTAGAGATAGTGATATCACAACTTCTTGTACAACCATTGATGACAGGATGACAATCTTCATCCTGCACTGTAACTGATGAGTATCCTTCTATGATGCTAGTGCATTTTCCCAAAATGGGGCAAATAGAAACCCATTCTCTATGTGGAGAGCAATGTAGACTATCAGTTCCAGAAGTTCTCTTCCCTTTGCTATTGGAAAAAGAAATCCTTGGGCCTTGAATTTCATATTCCAAAATTATAGCATTAGATTCATTTGGGTCATGGATTTTAAATTTGATGGTTGAGCTTGAGTTAAGGTAGTTTGAATGCTTTAGACAAGGATAACTAGTCACGCAAATTCCAGAACTAGAGACATTGCTAGCAACAAAACTTGTGGAACTTGGAAGATCCACACAAGAAATATCACTGAGAGAATCCAACATAGAAGTTTTAGGACTAGAAGCATATGAGATATATCTCTTAGTGCTTTTAGATTGCTAAAACATATTCTTGGCAGGGGATACGTCAGTGACAAGGATGATTGAATTCATACTTTTCTTAGGGCTAATAGATTTGGATAAATCGTACATATGACTTATTTTACTAGAAATACCCTGCAGGAAACTTGAAGAGTAATCGAGTTCATGTTTAGAAATTAGAGGCTCTGTCAAATTGCTTGAAAAACTACTAGAGGTAGGAAAATCGTTTTTAAGACTATTAAAGATATTTCTGGTAGTACCAAGAGAGTAGGGGATAACATTTACCAAGTTTTTGGAGGGGACATGATTTATAGGACTTTGAGTGCAAACACTTATAGTAGGGCCAATGGGGTTATGTGTACAATAATTTACATTATCTAGTAAAGGTACAATAAATGTTTTGGAAACATAACGTAAATATTCGATATAGAATCAAAATCAAGATAACATGTTGTTGATGTTCAAAAAATATTTCATCATCCACCAAGTTCTTTTGATAGGCTACTTCAATAAAATGGGTTTCTTCTTCTCTTTTGGTCCTTTCCAAATAATCCATATTTGTTTTTAATTTCTGTAGTTTGCGTTCCATTTCCTACCTTTCCTTAAGCTGCTCATTTAGATCTTGTTCAATAAGGGTCTGCTTTGTGACCTTTACCATTTTGTCAAACATTTTGCATGGAGTCTCTATGCTTCACATTTACCATACATATGTATTAAAGAAATTCCCGCATACACATCTGATTCAAATTCATTTTTCACTCTACAATCATGGACCTATTTTCCCTATTGCACATCTGCAAGTAGGAACATGCCAATAAAACACTAAAAATGGTCACCGCATTAGGTTTTAGATCCTCTTCTTGCATTTAACAAAAGAGCTTCAACGTGACTTCGACACTTGTTGTGACCTGTTGGAAATGTTGATAGTGAGGATCCAAGTATCTAATTAATGGTAGAAAATGAATTCAAATTAGAGAAGATCCATTACTTACCTCATTGGTCATAAAAAAATGCAATATAGATCCCTGAAACCTCGATTGCGCAGGTCTCTCCCATGTTGGATGCCAGACCAATGTGACCTGATTTGATATGCACAAGTTAGATGAAAAGTATGCATTTCATCACTGCCCTAGTTAGATTTCTTGACTAGATGTTCTGTTGCATGAAATGGATGCTTCACTTCTGTTGCATATGAACTAGTTCGAAGGTGGATCAAAACCCTGTTTATGATGCCAAAACTCTTTTTTCAATGTGAAAAATGTATTCTTCACACATTACTAAAATTTGTGGTGCCAAAACCTTGAAATGAGGAAATGATTAACTTCATTATTGAAAATGTAGGTTATCACACCCTGTAAAAGATTCTCCAAACCCCGAAACATGAGACGTGGAGCCTTAGAATATGCACGATTTAGGAAGGCTTTGAATTGACTGGAACTACCCCAAATAACCCAACAAGTTGTTGCGCAATTGACCTTGCCTATCAGCCCTCATAGTTGTGTGACTCTTATGCTTCCTACCCTTGCCTTCTTGTAGCCNACTACATATTATGTTTTTAGATGTTAATATTAATATCAATTAATTATGTTATATAGCTTATATTATAATTATAACTATATTATATTAAAATAACTATATGACATATTAATAATTATGTTAATATATATTAAAACTAGAGTTATGAGGTAGAGTTTTTGCTAAAAGGTTGTTTTGAAATTTGGAAACTTATACCTTTTTTTATAAGTTCCTTTTTTATTTGGAAACTTGATACAATGAAAAAATTTGGATCGCTATTACAACACCTTGTAATAATTATATATAAGAAATCAATAATACCTTTTCCTTTATGGAAACTCGAAGAGATTGCTAAGTTTTTCCCATGTGATGTTTGTCAGGTTTTTATAGAGATTGGAGATTCCATAAACATGACAACTAAAAGTAGCACTTGGGAGACTACAACTTGCAAAACACCTAAATTATGGGTAATAAAAATAACTAAGTGATTCTGTGCATCAATAAACACAAATAGGAATGTTTGAAGGAGCAAAAGTTAAAAATTGGGTTCTTTGAACATAGCCATGACCTTTGTGGGTTGTTTGGATAGATCTGTGACCTCTATGAGTTGTTTCGACTAAGTCGTGACCTACCTACCTACGCTTCAGTATTATAACCAATATTATCATGCAAAAGTTAAAAATTCACAGTAAACCAAGAAACTTACTTGCGATTTTAACCTACCTGCCTAGGATTCAATATTATAACCAATATTATCATGAAAAAGTTAAAAATTCACTGTAAACCAAGAAACTTACATGTGATTTTAACTTAGATACCTACGCTTTAATATTATAACCAATATTATCTTGCAAAAGTTAAGAAATATCAATAAACCAAGAAACATACCTGCGATTTTGTAAGTGAAGAAGGTGATTTTGACTCTAGAGCTGCAAAATTCATGGCCTGCCTCAGAGCCTCTAGGTTTTTTCCAATGTTTTTTTATCCATGGAAGTGATGGCAATTAAATACCCAAATTATAAACCCTCGATAATGGTGAATATCCATCACAATTTCCTCAAAGAGTATCGAAGGTGGCCTACTAAATGAAGAAAATGCCACCCAATTCACATTATTTTCCCCTCATAACCCACCAAACCCTCCTCGCCTCTAGTCAATGCAAAATATTTGGCGCCAACGGTGTTCTTGTACAAGTTATTTGGCGCAAGTGGGCTGGTTGAGTAGTCATCTACAGAATTGGAGAATGAAATCTCCATGGGTTTAGGAAAATCGGCCATGAATGTCGTCAAATAGAGGTGGGTCGAGAGCTGCATTTGCATATAGTTTTTTGTTTTATAAATTATATTTTCATATATGTGTTTGATTTTGATTATTATTATATATATTATGTTAATTTGTTTTATGTTATATTTGGTTTAATCCTACTTTATAAAACTTGTTTAGTTTTATAAAGTAGGATTAATATAAAATATAATTAATTTGTCTCTATAAATATAATATTTGTTTTAATGTTATTTTTGTTATAGTGGTATATATAATAAACTTGGATCGAGGATGTTGGAGAAGATTTGTACGCAAGAGAAAATTCATGCAATTGCTTTGTTGGATCTCTTAAGATCGAGGTGCATGGCACCAATATTACTAATAGAAGGTAGACAATTTACAAAAGTTACACTTCATTAATGTAAAAATTGTAATTTTCCATGACACAATTAAAAATGACTAACATAAGTGACTAATTCATATTCTTCTAGCTAGTCATTTTTTATGTCATGACTAAATTGGTCTTTTATGTTAGTCAGTTTTAACTCTAACACTTAATATCTAGTCATATTTGTTAACTGGTGACCAAATTAGTCATTAATTTTACTCGTTTATAGTTGGGTCAATCAAAATTGCTCATATTTTGTAGTAAATCACTTGAAAAACCTGTGGTGACTAGAATTTTTAGTCACCTAGTAGCTAATTCCTCATTTTGTACTAGTGATCAGATGTCAGAAGTCGAAAGTCGGCATGAATAATCCAACATGAGAAATTATACTCATAACTTCAAATTCCTGACATTGGTATGTTGAAGTTGGGAGTCAACACACTAACATGACATAAAATCTAATCTTGACTTTCGATTCTTGGCATAGGTGCGTCGAAAGTTGGAATTCGACATTGATACAAAACACCATGTGTCATCCTGACTTTCAATTCTTGACATCGACACGTCGGGAGTCGATTGTTGGCACTAACTCCTCAACACTATAATCGAAGTCTTGCATCACATCTCGACATAGATATCAAAGGCTAGGATTACACTGATCTAACAAAGAACAATTAGCTATTTTTTAAAAATAAAATGGCTAAGGAAAGAACATGTACACTACAACAAATCCTGGAATTAGCATCCCATTTAGCGTCCCTTTTTAGTGTAATTTTTTTTTACATTGAGTGGTCAAACTAGACGCTAAATTGGACGCGTCATGGACAAAACTTAAAGCATCTCAAAAACATCTTTTTTTGCTTCCTAAATAGCATCCTTTATGACATCCAAAATAGCGTCTATTTTTTTGCTTCCAGAATAGCGTCCAACTTTGCTTCCTAAACAACGTCGAGGTTTGCTTCCTAAATAATGGCATATTTTGCTTCCTAGCAAGTGTCCACTTTTGCTTCTTAAATTGCATCCTCGTTAGCATCATATTTTCATCCTTGATAGCACCATGTTAGCATCTAAAGTAGCATCCAATATTGCATCCATTTTTTCTACCACTTTAACATCCCATTTTGCACCATGTTTTACTTCCAAATATGTGCCAATTTTCGCTTCCAAATTTGCACCAAATTTTTCTTCCTTTTTTGCATCATGTTTTGCTACCAAAATGATGCCAAATATTTCTTCTATTGTTGCACCATATTTTGCTTCCTATGTAGCGCCATGTTTTGCATCCAAAGTAACATCTTATTTTGCTACCATATCAATGCCATGTTTGGCTTCATCATTAGCACCAAGAGTTGCATCATTTTTAATGCCTAGTTTTGCATCTTAGTTTTCTACCATATAAACGCCATGTTTGGCTTCATCAGTAGCACCACATGTTGCATCATCTTTAATTCCTAGTTTTGCGTCTCTCAGTTTTTGGTCACTAATTTAGTCGTTTTTAGTAATTTTATATAGAAATTTTGGACATTTTATTTGGTCATTGATTTCTTATTTCTAGTTAGTAATTTAGTTCTTTTTAACCGATATTATAATATCATTAGGACATGGAGGAATCGAACCACCAATATCCTGCTTGTAAGGCAGGCGTTCTTCCATTGAGCTAGCACCCTTTAAGAATTTGGGAACCTAACTTGCAAAGTTCTCTATAATGGTAAAAAGGATCAATACACAACTTTGAGTATCTAATAGTTGGCAAAGGAAAACCTTGTTGTAGAGCACACCATCATGACATGGAGGGCATTTTAATTTGTGGGTTTAATTATCCCTAGTTTGACACATGTATCCATTTATTAGGAAGCTCTCCATGTTGGGTTTCCTTGTTGGTTACTTGTATGATCACATGTTTTCATTACTATTGGAAACCAATGATCCCCTTTCTTTACTAGAAAGATTCCAACAATACAACTAGATCCTATATCTGTTCAATGATCTACTAAAATTAGAAAACAATTTAATTACATGGAAATACACTAAAACTTATATAACCTATCATTGAAATTCGACGTTTTAGATATTTATCATGAGGAACTTATCCTCTTACAATATTTAGGCTTTCTAGAGGCTCGATTTACAAGTTTTCCTAGGATACAATGCTCATGCATCAAGTTTAAACTTAAATTTTAGTGGCAACATAATTGCTCCAACTGAAATTTTGAGAGTTGAAACATTAGTTTCAAGTTAAAAAATAGATCTTGTTGAAATTGCATAGGACATGGAAACCTTCCTAGTTTGATATCTAACATACCTACTTAGGAAAATAGAAAATTCAAATCTCTATCAAAACTACAATCAGATTTTACTAGAAACCAAAACACATCAAACTGAAGAAAGTAGCAGCGAGTACATAGATTTGAAACTCAAAGCACATCATTGTTTAATAGTATTGAAAAAATAAAATTCACTGACATATTCAAACTCTTCTCTTCACCCACTACTCAAATAATGAAATGAATAAAACCTATACCCCTGCCTTCTCCTTTATAGACTAGGAGGTACAAATGAATCTGGACATATGCACTACAACACCTTAACTGGAAAAAAACCTAAACACTAGATCTCTTACTAGCCTTGGGACTAATTCCCTCAACTCCCATGACAGAACTATTCCTAAGTAGGTGCACCCACTAGAGGAGAGTGAAAGTATGAATGCATGCATCTCTCTCTTATAGGGATCTATACCCCATCTATCTTGGAATGAATGCAAATGTAAAGTGGCCTAATTGTGCATCCAACTACTAACTAAAACAAACTTAGAAATAGGACTGAACTGTTTAATATAAAAAGTATCTAGATTCTAAACTAGAACTACATTGAGGATATCACATTCATGCCTTCTCTATATTTCTCCTCCATGAATGCTCCTACACCCTTATTATTGTTGCACAAAACTGTTGAAGGAGGGCATACTACTACTATTTTCATTAAGTTTGTTGTATATATTGTTGTACGAAATCCCCGCTTAAGTACCTACACCATAAACCTTCTTTGCATGCATCCAAATATTCTATGCTTAATGCTGGCATTAAATGACATTCTATTGAACACTTTTTGAGGTACTAAAAGTATAACATGTCTTATTTTAATGATTGTTTAAGTAGCATAAGTACAACCAAAATTCATAGGTCATAAAGCTATGCAAAAATACAAATATTAAAGATCAACTAACATAATAGATTTAAGTTATTGTAAAAGAGAACAACTCAGTCACAAAGCTTCTCTAGAGCTTCAAGCAAAGAAGTAAGATTGTAAAAAGATGTAAAGTACGTTTTAAGTTATGGTTCAGAAATTCCAACAAACAAATAATAGATGAAATAAATATTTGATAAATTCTTGATATAGGACTTGGTAGAATTGTAGAAGAAGATGATCCCCAAATTTTCTATTGAAACCAAACTTAATAAAAGGTGGACTCAAATATAAAAATATAAATGTCTCAAATGGGCGTAATCTTCTTACAATGTAGGGGTTTCCTTCAATATGAGGATCGAGGTGTGCTTCATTCTATATATACCTCACCTGAATAAAAGAATATTTCGTAACAAGGGCTTCAAAGATGGAAATCATAGTTGTTATGAGAAACAAGTTGATGTTGAACATGCTTTTGGAGGTGTCAATTTGTTAAGAAGGTTTGCAACAGAAGTCAAAGTATTTTTGCACGTATGTTCACTTCTCAGCCTTGCTAGTGGGATTATTCTTTGTGGAGATACTTGTTGCTGCAAATATATGGATTGAATGCCCAGTAGGTAGTGAGGATGATTATGTTTGAAGATCCAACTAAAGAAGGATTCATGAAATTAACAATATCTCAATTTTGTTCCCAAATGGAATGTTTAAACATGCATAGGATGCCATAAAATAGCATTGCCAAGCCATTTTTCCTCCAGAGAGAAACAACTGAGCCCACAAGAATCATAGTTCTATCCAAGCTTCCCATAGAGATCACAATGCTTCCCAGCAGAGACACTCAGTTATGCTCAGCAGAGACAACTTCATCCCACTCCAAATTAGGACCAAGAGGATGACTCAACAAGTAAGAATGGGTCATACAAATTACCATAAAGCATAATTATGGACCAAGACACTTGAAATTTTGTTTCAAATATGAATAAGACGATTCTGAAATTATTTCTTCTACTACATTGTCCAATTTATGAAAAGAACCATTGAGTTAAAGTGTTTTGTATGCACCCTAAAATAAAAGTACACAAAGTTCATTGTTAACTCAACATTGGCACATCTATGGGAATGGGTAGAAAATCAAGTCCAATTGGTTATGTAATCCTTCTACAACAACCACATATCCCAGATATATGATTGGGAAGTGAAATCAAAATATATAAACTCATCTTGCAAAACATTTTGACCATATTATCATAACTATATGTATTTTCTCTTTCAAGCATAGAGAATAATGCCATTTTCTTATTTCATGTTGATGAATACTAGTAGAGAAGTTAAAATTGTAGATTGCACTCAGTTCATAAGGTCACAGCCAGCACTGACACACGCTCACACTAGCAGTGACACTCAGTTATTCCTAGAAGAGACACGATCATGCCTAGTAGTGAAACACAATCATACTATCAAACACACTAAATTATTCCCATGAGTGACACACAGTCACACTAGAAAAGACAATCAGTTATGCCCAACAAAGACATAGTCATTCCAAGCAGTCACACACAGTCAGCTGCTCTTTCAACCCTTGAGCAATCAGCAGGATGTCCAATTTTTTTCATACCTTTGGTATTTTATCAAGGAAAGCACTTATCTAATATTACACACCTAACACCCAGATTGGTGCTTATTTATGTTTCCCTGGGATTGATTGTAGCCGGAGACAATCTGCTTTACTCTTGGGGTATCTCTTATATGCCTGTTTCAACCTATTCTCTTCTTTGTTCAAGTCAATTGGCCTTTAATGTTGTATTTGCATTCATCTTTAACAGGCAAAAGATTACCCCATTTATCCTGAATTTTCTTGTTTTGTTTTCTTTGAGTGCAATAATGCTTGGGATTCATTCAGACAGTAATAGGCCTGAGGCAGTGAATACTTCCAAGTACATAATAGGCTTCATTTGCACTATTGCGGCTTCTGCAATGTATGGATTGATTCTTCCATCGATGCAGCTTGTATTCAATAGGGTTTTAAAGAAGGAGACTTTTGCAGTAGTTCTGGAGATACAAATTTTCACATCCATAGTTGCCACTGTGGTGTGCATAATTGGATTGTTTGTTGGTGGGGAGTTCAGAGATATGAAAGAAGAGGACGAGAGTTTCACAATAGGGATAGTTTCCTACTGCATGACATTGATATGGTTTAGAATAGGATGGCAGGTTTTTGTTGTGGGTGTAGTGGGTTTGATATTTTTGGTGTCTTCCTTATTCTCAAATGTCATTAGCACTCTGGCCCTCCCCATTTTGTTCATATTATCAGTGGGTTTCTTCCATGACAAAATGGATGCTTTGAAAATTATTTCGATGTTGTTAAGCATATGGGGATTTGTTTCCTATGTATTCGATGGGTGCATATCAAGAGATAGTTGAGAAGACTAAGATAATAGCAAAATATCTATAGTCAAGAAGTGTGGTGTTCTGAATTCGGTGAAATAAGGAGAAGACTGTCCAAGTAGAAGGTACAGGTGCATTCTTAAGAAAAATAAAGTAATTATCAATTTTTCTAACTCCGATTCTTCATCAAGACAAGAAAGGCAGTCAAGGCATGTAAATATAGTATTGTATTTGAAGATTGTCACTTAATATCAAATTCTAAGACTCACTAACTACAGGGCAATACTGTCATAAGTCTACCCTAGTCAATTTGTTTGGCATATACCAATTAATACTATGATGTAAGTATGCAACGAAGATTCTACTAGTAGAATTCTGATTTGATAACATAAACACAAAGACACATGGTTGTCATTCAAAAAACAGTGTCACTCCACATAGACATCAGGGTAAGATCTAAGATACATTTCTAAAGACAAAAGTCTAATCATTTTCATAAAGATTTATGTGTTCAAATATCGAGAAGAAGCACTTTTCAAAAGATAAGATACAAGATATTTTGGGTACAATAACAGATTGTAGTAGAACGCAGAAAACATAGTAGAGAATTGAAGTTCAGATTATGATTTGTAGCCTTAAACACATAAATTTTTCTCTAACCATGGATCAGATCCTATGGTATGAAAATCTAGTACTTCTAATTTTGGTTTGATATGGACAAGGATTATTTCCTATACGAAGGCTCTATTTTAATGATTAGTGGATGGGTTTTAGACTATCACTGTGACCTCTATTATCTGTATGTCAACTGAGAATGAGGACCGAGACTCTAACTTTCAATAGGCCAAAGTTTGACAATCCTAAAGACTGTGTATCTGCTGCTCAAAAAACTGAATTAGAACTGTTATAGTTCAGATTTGTGGGTTACAATATCCTAGTGAACATAAAGGATACAAGGGTGTAAAATATGAGCTTAAAAAGACATATTGATGATGATCTTGTCAGGTGGTAACTTGAACCTCGTCATGGCGATGATCTTGCAGCTGGTAACTTGAACCTTGATAATGAATAAGCCCTCATGCACATACCAATGAAGTCATCAATCATCACTTGGAGTTTGAATCACTTTCTGATCACATGTTGGATTTGGTTGACCCCTCACAAGCAGATAGTCTGCAGTATAAAAAACACACTTTTGATACATTTTCTAGAAGGAAAGTGTAGCTACAAAAAACTATCTTACTATTATAGTTGGTAGCGACCAAGAGCCTAGAGTTTGAGGATTTTGTTTGGGATGAAAGGTAGCTATTTTAGTGATGAATAAACAAAGTATACTTGGGAGTGGGAGCGGGAGCGGGAGAGAGAAGCGAAATTTTTAGAAGCTTTCGATTTGGAAGCATTTCGGGAGCATTTTTTCTATAATATATATTTTTAATATATTTTGATGAATATATGCCAACAAATGCTTGTAGAATGTTGAATTAGTCATGGAAAGAATAAAAAAATGAAATAAACCATAACATGATAAATCATAATACCATATAACATCATTCATCAACATCAATGATTCAATCAATTATCATATACTAGTGAATTCGTCAAACATAATTTGCAAGTGTGGAAACATAGATTTAGCTCGTCAGATATTTGACAATATGTCTGAAAGAGATTTGGTCTCATGGAACACAATGATTGATGGGTATGGAATGCATGGTTTTAGTAAGGATGCCTTTGTTGGTTTCTTCCAAATGCAACAGATGGGAGTTAAACCAGATCATATCACTTTTACGTGCCTTTTGTCTGCATGTAGTCAGTCATGCAGGCTTGGTGGATTTGGGTAGGAAATGCTTTAATTCCTTAAGTCAATATTATGGCATTACCCATAGGATGGAGCACTATGCATGCATGGTTGATATTCTTGGTCGTACTGGAAATCTTGATGAGGCTCAAAATTTTATTAAGATGATGCCCATAGAGCCTGATTCAAGTGTATGGAATGCATTACTTGGTGCCTGCAAAATTCATTGCTACATAGAACTAGGAGAATGGGCATCAGAATGAATTTTTTATTTAGGTTCCAAGAATGCAAGAAACTTTGTATTGTTCTCAAACCTCTATGCTACAGCTGGAAGATGGGATGATGTAGCCAAATTGAGAATGATGCTGAAACACAAGGGGTTAAAAAAGATTCCAGGGTGTAGTTGGATTGAGATTAATAAGAGGGTCCAATCATTTGTTGCAGCAGACAGATCACACCCACAATCTGAAAAAATATACATGGTTTTAGAGAGCTTGGCTAAGTAGATGAAGGTGGCAGGGTATGTGCCTGACACAAGTTTTGTCCTACATGATGTGTCAGAGGAGGAAAATAAATCCCTTGTTTTAAGCCATAGTGAGAAGATAGCCATTGCTTTTGGGATTATTAATACAAGTCCTGGAATTCCCATCCAGATCACCAAGAATCTCTGAGTTTGTGGTGACTACCACATTGCTACGAAGTTCATCTTAAAAATATTCAAGTGAGAAATAATTCTGCGAGATACAAAACGTTTTCATTATTTCAGGGATGGATTGTGTTCTTGTGGGTATTACTGGTAATGCTAACTAAAATGAGAGAAATGTAAGCTTCACCCTGCATGATGTCTGGATGAGACACAATTCACCATCAACCTTAGATTTTTCTTCTGCATGGGGTGGCTAATGTTGTATATGTAGAATCGAGTTCAATATTAATGATGTAGAAAATGTGCATCAGGAAGCCTTCTTACTTTAGTATTAAAAAAATACAGGGTCTAATATTTCTCTAAAACATCGTTGCTAATGAGCAAGAGATGTTAAAACAATGATAAAATTCATTTTAGTGATAGTCACTCATTCTTTGGGGTAGATAGATTACACCGTCAAGTAGAGAAAAAATTTTAGTATTCAAGAGCTTTACTGGCCAAATGGGAAGCAGAGAAGTGCCTGATACAAATTTTACCCTGCATTAGGAATCCTTCTTACTTTAGTATTTAAAAAATACAGGGTCTAAGATTTCTCTAAAACATCGTTGCTGATGAGTAAGAGATGTTAAAACAATGATAAAATTCATTTTAGTGATAGTCACTCATTCTTTGGAGTAGACAGATTATACCCTCAAGTAGAGAAAAATTTGCAGTATTCAAGAGCTTTACTGGCCAAACGGGAAGCAGAGAAGTGCCTGATACAAATTTTACCTTGCATATCTAGGCATAGAAAGACATACTTGAACTCAGAGAGGCATGTTGCTCATTTTTTTGGCTTAATAAAACATACCTCTACATCTACACAAGTCATGAACAACTTCGATATGCATACTAAATGAGTTGCAGTTATATTCAGTTCCGAAGTCGTCAGCCAGAGAAATTGCCATGGATACTAATCATTTCAGTGGTGATTGTGATATATGGGGTAATTAATGAGAACAAACTGCGATCTTCCATCACAAGAAACTTCTACAATGAATTATATCTAGCAACTAGTAAGTAGATGTGTTACATGGGTCCATTATCCATAACATCAAGTTATCAACCTTACAGCTTCAAGCTTCAGAGTTTAACTTCAACTTCAAACTTCAAACTTGAATTGCCATGTTATGCATTTCTATTTATTATGTAGTCTACATTTTTTATTTACATGTTTTCTCTTGAATATTTAGGTTGGAGCAAGCGAGTTGTGCCTTTGGGATGTATATTTCTCAATTGTGTTAGAGAAGATTATAAGTTGTGGAAAATTTGTAAGGTTGACTACAAGTTAACAAGGATATCAATATGGCCGCTAGACAAGAAGACATTCTTAATAACTGTACATATTGTACTCTTGATGCACTAGGGACATGCTTTCTGAAAGAGAGATATTATGGCTTTTTGAAGGGTTTTACATGATTGAACCATTCAATATTATAGGCTTATTTTCTATGTCCTGATCTTGTATTTTTTAATCATCAAATGACTATAAACATGGCATATTGTCCTCAGAGAATGGATGGTGTACGCAGTTAACATTTTTCTCTAAATATTTATTTGAAGTGAGTTGAGTACTAACTTCTTCCTCCAAATCTGTTTGACACCTAAAATTTTTGTTGCAAGTCGAATGTATCAAGTTACTAAAAATTAACCAGTTTATCTTCAGTCCTCAAGTGACAATATAAGATAGAGCCACCATGTTAGTGCCAGACTTGAATTGATATGGCTTTCACAATTAATGTTTTCATTTGTCTTTCATTACTTGTTTAAATTGTGAATTAAACTAAACTTTGGATGTTATTTAAACGTATTCCCCAATTTTCTGATGTTCTTGTATTTGCTTTGATGTAGTCTAAGTGTGATTTAAATAGGATTGACAATGCATGAATGTTATTAGTGGACTGGTCAATATAGCATCTCTTAAAAGCCAGGTAACCCTTAAGTTTTACTAAATATGATTACTTGGTATCATGTCAGACATTTTGTTTGAAGCGCACACAACATTAAGGGGATGCCTAAGGCATTTGTGGGAAACACCTACTTGTTGGGAGGTATCCTCTGTGCATGAAACGCATGCAGTGGGGACATCACCCAAGAAAAAGATAAAATAAATAATATTCTTGTTCCAGATGCAAATCATTATTAAAGCATACCCTAGTATGGATTCTGGAATATATCGACGAGAATAATGAATAAGCTAGTACCCAGCAAAACAAAAGCCATGAATGATTTAATAATGATTTTTCCTCACATAAAGCTTAAGCAAATATATATTGATGAGAATAATGAATAAACCAGTACCCAGGAAAACAAAATCCATGAATTGTATCAGAAATTTGATGGGAAAAATAATGGATGAATATGAAAACTCACCTAACAGTAGCAGTAGATGAGAGGAAAATATCCCTTTGCAGGTTAAAAACTCTAGAACGTTGAAACCAAATACAGATGTCTGCCCCAATATTCAAACCTCCAAAACCATCTATTATCCTGTATACCTCGTGCGTTGTATTGAGATCCCAACACCTAATGCAACCATCAGAACCTCCCGCAAAAAATTTCTTTGCATCCAAACTCCAAACAACGCTAACAAAATTTTCCTTTTAACTCTTGGAAATGGCTTGTAATATTCCATGTCTTCCTCATAAACAACATAAATGCGAACAACACCATCATCACAACCAATTTCCACTCGTTGCACCACAAGTTCATCTTCTTCACTATCAAATCCATGAGTAGTGTTGTTTATTCCATCTTCATCACCACCATCATTATGCCAGTTGGATTCAATATGAGGATATCTTTCTCTTTGTAAGGGCTCAGCTGCCATTTTCTAGATAGATCCTCCAATGGCCTCTACAACCGTCTTCTGCTGTAAAGAACCAAGGTCCCATTATGAAATGGATCCATCCAAACTAGGTGAGAATAAACGATCAGATGGACAGGAACTTGAGATTAACTGACACCAGAAAAAGGACGAAATTACAAAACCTCTCTACCTGGAATTGCCAGTTTGCAGTGCCATCCTATGGAGCCAGGGGAAGCATTCCATATTTCAATGGAAGCTTCCTCATGGGCAACTGCAACTTGATATTGGTCAATGCTCGTTGCAAGTGATACCACAGGCTTCGGCTTCCAGTCCATGGACCTGAGTTTGTGAACTTGGAACATCTCCGCAGCTTCAAAAAAATAATACCCAAACCAATTAAAATATACACCACAGAAGCAAACTTGGGGCTACAAATGGTTCAGAAGTGTGCCCTCCTTCTATAAAACCCTCGTTAAAACCTTCACAGCCAAAAACCCTACAAGGAATATTTTAAAGGTGAGTGGGTTTCCTCAACATGCAATACAATTTGGCTCCAATAACAATATCGAAAGAAGCAGAGACCAGAGGTATTTGAGCTTCAAACCGCTAAAACCCACAGAGTTTTAAGCAATTTTGGGCCAATAAACTTCAATGTGTCCCCAAAGAGTATGGGAAAAGTTTACAGACAAGATTAAGGATTTGTATGGATACAACACTGGGTTACGAAGTTGAAGAATTTGGAGTGACAAGCATGAATCGGTGCAAGAGCTAATGAGAAAATAGTTTGTCGAGGTGGTGGCCATGACAGATTCAAATAAACAATTACTACCACAAAGCTTCTTACAGGTTTTAACGCTAGGCCCTTCAAACCCCAAGGTCACGATAGAAAAATAGATTTAGGGCTCATAGCTTGATGATCCCCACAGAAAGAATGATGTAAGGGGTGGAAACGACCAAAGAGAAGAATAGAATGCGCGAAAGAGAAGGAATAGAATTTGTGAGCAAATACTAAAATCTCTGCATGTGTAAAAGCAGGGGAAATGAAACACCAAATTTTTCACGAAATGAACACAATTATAAGGAACAGAATGAGCGAAAGAGAAGCAATAGAATCTGCGAGCAAATACTAAAATCTCTGCATGTGTAAAGTAGGAGATAAATACTAGCATACCCCCAAAGCGGTGAAATGAAACACCTAATTTTTCACGAAATGAACCACATTATTTTTCAAAATTATGATTCATTAAGTTGATTCATGCAATAGAATACAAATCATGGATGCAATAGAATACAAATCATGGCATAGAATACAAATGATAATGTGTAAATTTGTATGTATTTGGTTTACTTTGAATCTATATATATA
>LPNX011234040.1:70541-163372 GCA_001517045.1 Pseudotsuga menziesii
TGTAATAAATATATCATTTAAAGATAAATTGAACAATTGGCTTTCACCAATTAAGAAAATAAGTTCTTTTATTTCCCTTTCAAGAGTTGTACACAAATACTATTTTCATATGAAATGCTAATATTACTTCTTAGGAGGAAAAGGACAACATTATGTGAAATTACTCAATTAACATAAATTCTATGGTAAGTAGAGCAAGTGCAAAATTTTTGAAAGGCCAAAAATGAGAAGTAAATGTGGTATCTATCTTCTGTTTCAAGATGGAAGTGGCCATCATGCGATCCTTCATTGTGGGAGGCATCACCTCAATAAAAAAAAATTCTTTTTAGAGAGATCCCACTAACATTACACAAATCTAAACCAAGGGACATAAGGTTTGAAGTGAGCAGAGATGGAAGAAATGAGAAGAGGAATCCATGGGTGAGTGCAATGGCTCCCTCACTTGGGATTAATGAGACAAGACTTGTTGTGCATTGGAATGGGTGAAGATGTCAAATGGAGCACATGCCCAATTTATCACCAAACAACTTTTTAACCTCAAACATTTGCAATCTAAATTGAACTTTCTAAGGAAGCCATCTTCGTTTTGTGGGGTCCTTATTTTACACTATAATTCCCTTGTCTAACTTGATTGCATCATTGGCAAGTTGATCTGCAATTGAATTGTTGAGATGCGTGAGGTGCATAAGTTTCATGTCATTAAGGCTTTGAAGGTTCCAATTAATACACTCATAATTCTTACATTGTATATTCCCTTTTGTTAATTTTTTTCCCCTTTATATGCTTTATGAAAAGAAATGATTTTCTAAAAATTATAATATGTTGTAGTTGAAGACTCTTCACATTTTTTTACATAGAAGGAAGGTGTACATTCATCCTAGTTACTTGTCGCCACACCTATACCCATGAAAATTCCATTTCTTCCTTTTCATCAGTATCCAAAAAAACCCTGCACTTGCCACCCCTTAGCATTACTTATATTATATTATATTAACATAAATTCTAATTGTAAAAAAAAATAGAATCATATTTACAAAACACTCCCAAAGTGGGGAAATGAAACATACCTTTTGTTCATTTTAGACATACTGAAGTTCTTTTTGGTGTTTCATTTCCCCAGATTTGAGGGTATGCTAGTACTATATATTTTCATTTCATCAAATAATGTTGACTTGCCCAGATTTTTGCTTCACTTCACTTTGCTTTGATCTCTACATGTATTTTCCATGGAGACACACATGCAGGCAATGACTCTCACTAGTTTTATTTGATGTGTGGCCCGTGTTCAAACCGCCTATGGTGGATTTCCCTCCTCATGTGCTTTCATTCTCGTACTGTTGACTAATACTACAAAGCTCTTTTAAAATTTCAAACTTTTGAAAAAGGGTCAAATAGCAGTGGCATTTCATGAATATGTTTCTTAACTCCACTACAAACAAAGGAGGTTAAAAGATTAACATAATAATACAAATAAGCAAGATCAATGAATAACATTGTACGAAATATAAACCAAATCCAAATGAAACATTCATTTAGATGTGCTATTTATAAGTCCACCTCTTCCTCGACCAAGTTTAGAGACTAATTATATAGTGAAATACATCAGTCAAAAACATAAATCATCATAAAAAAATTACTGCTCATAAATCGACAACGTTATTTTTTTTCAAATCCCTACTTCCCTTAAATATATGGGGTTACTTTTTCTTTTCCCTTTATTTTCCATGGAAACCCACACTCGACCATGAAGTGGAAAACCCTTCAAAACTTCATGTGACTACGGTGAGAGTTTTACATGTTGTTGGATAGATCGTTTTTACCTCCAACATTTAGGATGGCCCTATCACATGGTTTACTAGTCTATCGTGTGACTACAGTGCTAGCTGAGAGGTTTCTTAGATTCCTTGATTCAAGGAAGAATTTTTTTTAACAAATAAGGTATAGAAATGCATGAGGGAATTGGTGGATATATTGTAAAAAGGGACAACGAGGTGCAACATTATTTTTCCAAGTTGGGTTACATTGGATATTCATTATTGCTTTTTCAAATCTTTTCTTATCTTAAATATATGGGATTACTCTTCCTTTTCCCTTTACTTCTCAACAACCAAGTTTTCGTATACCAAGCATACTCTAAAATTGGGTAAGGAAATGCAAAAGACAATCAGAGTGGATATATTGTAGAATGGGACGATGAAAGGAGAAACATTCTTTTTTGAATTTGGGTTGTATTGGATATTATCTCACAAATATTGGTGCTCTTGCTTTTAGGATGCAAGTTATGATCTTGTTGTTATTCTTTCCCCTTGTTGTGACCCATAGTTCAAAATTACATGGGTGTGTGTTATTTTGTGGGAGGACTAAAGGCACCGGCAAGTGCAGCCACAACACTTCTTTCACCATTGCACAAAGATAAGGGAAACTATTATTGTTGTTAAATGTACAATATCTGTTAAGTTTTCTTATTCCTTAGATTATATTCTAAAACAATTTAAGATGGTAGGATCACTAAAATAATAAAAAGTACAGTCACACAAGAGAAAAATATATTTATCCTGGAAAACCCTCATGGGGGAGAAATCCCAACAAAACTTCCTCATTATAGAACTCAACCAAAACAGTGTAAAACCCAAGACAACTGCTTCTCTCTTCTTTCTGGCGCACTTATTCTTCTCTCTCTTGCAAACTTGCTTGAGTGGATGGAATTGATTGTGAAGCACTAAATAGATTCAGTTAAACTCCTAACTAATGTTCAAGCTATTAGTTAATCAGTTCACATTTAGTTAAAGGAGTTAACACTTGGTGAATTAATGGAGGGCACATATCTTTGAATTAATGGTGTAGTTCTTGTAGCAGATTTTACCTTAGTTTGAATCATGCACTTTCAAAAGGGGAACCTTATAGTTGGTGGTTGTATGTCAGCAAGTCACGTGCAAATCCCCTTCAAATCTGAGAGCTCGATCAGTCAAAATAGTGTAGTTTTAACATGTGCATGCTAATGTGATAAAATTAGAGAAAGATAGTGATTAAGGCTAGGTAATATTGGCACTTACACAATAGTTAGGGAGCACATGCATGGAGAAAAGATGATATTTGTTATAGTCAACATGTAGGGCGCCTTTTCTTAGTCAAACTAACTGTTCTATTTTAGGATCAAAATCAGACAGTTCAAGTGTAGTTGTGTTTCAGTGCTATGCAAAGAAAGAGAGGGAACACTCCTAATTTAGTCTTAGAGCTGCACACCTTTAGTTAACTGAACAAAAATTTAAGGATTAGCTACAGTAGTAGTTGTAGGCTTATTTAAGAAAGCAGAGAACTAGTTAATTGGTTTTCCTACTTTTAGTTAGGGTGATTAGTCTTTGAAAGGTATGCATGCTAGGTTTGAACTGCAGTTAGGAATTAGCTATAGTGGCAGTTAAGGGACTAATCAAATGAGTTCTCACGAAAAGTTGCCACTTGAGTTTTCATGTGGTTCCAGACTAAAACACATAAATTTGAGTTTTCTACAGTAGCCTGCATTTATGAGTTTGTGAGAGTGATTTTGAGTAAAATATATTTGGTGATTTATTTTTCTGAACTGTGAACAATCTCTTCAATAAGTTGGGCACATTATTTGCTATCTATCATAGCACATAGTGTGAGTAGAATTAATTCTGCTCCAACTATGGACCTCTTAACACAAAATTTTCCCCAATGTGTATTTGTTAATGAGGTGTTCATTTAGATTGATGAGATTTAAGAGTTTCTCAGTGTGTATATGTCCATACTTTGCTAATGAGGTACCATCTCTTACAGGGAGGTTTCTCTTGAATTTTCTGATAAAGTTGATCCAAATACATAGTCTATATGCACAGTAAATACAACAGTAAGGAAATAGTAACAAACCTCTAACAGAAAACATGAAGAGACATTACAACAAATATAATGTTACCACTGTTATGCAAGCCTATCATGACATACATGAATTGATGTATAGATTTTATTGGTTCATCTTCAATACATGAGGCATTGGCATACAAAGAATGATGATAAAAAGGACATAATGAGTGGTAATATCACCTTAATTGACAGTTCATGTTGTTGGCTTGTTTATCAAATCAAGGAAGATTCAGGATGATTTCAATCATCATTTCTGGAAAGCTTGGTGGAGACATCAGTGAAGCAATGTTGGGAATGATTTGATGATAATTGTGGTCCCTGAAGCAATATATAGGTACTTCATATCCACGGGGTCTTCTTTTTGGATTCAAACCCTATTTGGGATAGAGATTTAGTTCCACAGAAGATCTTGTCACAGAATTTTCTACTGTGTCGAATTATCAAGATGGTTTGGCTAGATCTTTGAAAAGGAAATATGAAGGACATAAAGCTATTATAATTCAGGGAGTACATTTAGATCCTAGTATTTTGACTTATGCAAATTCATGTTCTTTGGAGGACTCTTCACTTGATCATGACATAAAAACAAAGGAATAAAACACTTCAACAGATGCCCTGGTCACTGAAGCTTCTGATTCTCTAGAATCTAAGGTTACAACCATAGTGGCCACATGACAATACAACATAAACAAACCTAAAGTTTCAATGAAACAATGGTGAGTAACACACCCATTGATGTTAAGGAATGTCAGGTGATTCCTACTGTCCTGAAGATGGTTTATTTTAATCATAAAGTTCGTCTAGAGCTATGCTGCGTGGGATCGCCCCCCCCCCCCCTCGCTCCCATTCCTAAAGCTCATTTCCTTCGAAAGCAAGCTTCCAGTTTTGGGAGCACGCTCCCGAGGCGCTCCCTTCCTTTCCTATAATAAAAGCTCCTATACTAGCTTGATTGTTTGATGACAATGTTATGGTACCTCCCTTCTTTGCCAAACTTCTACAAAGGTTTTTATGGTTGATCAATTGATGATAATGTTATAAGTAGTAACTACTAGATGATTGATGTTACATGGTTTAATCCATGCATTCTATAGATAATTCAACATCCTACATGTTTTTTAGATATAAATCCATCAAAATATATTAAAATATATACTATACAAAAAACGCTCCCAAAACAGGAGCAAGTTTGAAAATTTCACTTTTCACTCCCCTCCTGCTCCCCGCTCCCAACAACATAGTTCTAGAGGAATGGGTGTCTAGTAGATCCTTTGACAGTTAATGTCCAACTAATGATCAAAAAGAGTTTAATAAGCAATTTGAAGAAACCTCGAGATTACTTTTTCTCATTTGAATCACAGAGAAAGACAGTAATAAATATCTCTGCCTCAAGTTTTCCTCAAAGATTGGTCTGGTTACACAGTCTTTTACAGTGCACTCAGCAGGATAACTCCATCAAATACAGGGTGTAATTCCTATAGTATATGTCTAATAAGTAATATGCAGGGCCTGGTCTCTCTAGTGGATCTCTGGGACTTCAAGTTGTAGTTATTGTATCATATTTTTCCTTAGTTTGAATCATACACTTGCAAAAGGGGCACCTTATAGTTGGTGGTTGTATGTCAACAAGTCACATTCAAATCCCCTTCAAATCTGGGAGCTCGATCAGTCAAAACAGTGTAGTTTTAACTTGTTCATGCTAATGTGATAAAATTAGAGAAAGATAGTGATTAAGGCTAGGTAATATTGGCACTTACACAATAGTTAGGGAGCACATGCATGGATAAAAGATGATGTTTGTTATAGTCAACATGTAGGGCGCCTTTACGTGCCATTATTATAATAATTTACGTGCCACTATGATCAATCAATATCTAAAAGTACTATCACATGAATCATGATCATTGACATTGAAATTGATATATCTGATGTTATGTCATAAGTTTTTCGAACACAATTCCTAGCTCTAAACCTTGTGCAATTCCTAGCGCGGTTCCTTTTGAAATTTCTGGCATTATTCTAGGAGCTATACCTGGATCTATACCTGGCACTATGCTGGATTTTTTCTAGGCACATTTCCTAGCTCTATACTTGGCGCTATGTTGGATATTTTTCCTACCAAAATTTATGGCACAATTCCTATTGCTAACCCTGGATTAATATATGGTGCTATGCTATTCAAGACGTTTTTTTTAAGGCTATTCTTAGTGTTATATGGAATGTTTTTTTGGACGCTAATTGGGACGTTAACTTGGATGCTAATTGGGATGCTAATTGGGACGCTAATTGGGATGCTAATTGGGATGCTAATTAGCATCCAAAATAGCGTCAACTTTAAGAAATGAACGCTAATTGGGATGCTAATTGGGACGATAATTGGGACGTTGTTTGGGATACTAATTTGGATGCTTATTGGGATGCCAATTAGCATCCAAAATAGCACCAACTTTTAAAAATGGACGCAAATAACGCCATTAAAAGCACCATCCGGTGGAAAAGCGTCCACTTTGTCCAAAAAATGATGAAAAGTACACTAAAAGTGATAGTGGATGCTAAAAAGGAAGCTAAAAGGGACGCTAATCATAGGGTTTTGTTGTAGTGGTAATTAAACAAAGGGTTTCTACCATGATCTCACATTAAATCCTCGCATGCAAAGGAACATTTCAATATCACGCTTGGAGACCAAAACAAAAGTAAGATAGAATAAATAACTACAGTGAAAACAACGATGGATAAACAACCAAAACAATGCCCTCAACCAACTTAATATATAGGTTGAAAAGTTGAACAAACTAAGTTAAACAATCAATCGATTTTAAGTACCAGACATGGAACAAATCAACCAAGAAAACCATGAAAGAAAAGAAACTCATTAATGGAAATATCAACCCATTCAAGGTTTCCACAACCTTCAAAGACCAAAGTTTATTTACAAGATTTAAGCTATGGATGTTTCTTACATATTATATAATTTTTAACCGAAACCATGCTACTTAGGAAGAGTAATTACCAAGGGAAACAAGGGCTTATTCACCAAAATAGATTTCATTGAATTTATTCCTTCTCATATACATTTAAAACAATAAAGAAACTCAAAGCCATGGACCTGTTTAACTTCCAAATCAAATAAGTCTAAAACAAAATACGGTAAGCACAAGGATTTCAACTATGTACATCAATGATGTTCAAGTCTTAACTAAGACATAAGTATTATGCACCTTCCATTTAACAAGTAAACATAACTAGGAAAGTAATGAAATGATAAATCCCTCAAGTACAATTGATAAACTTAAACACTAAGGAAAATCACAAATAGAGCTTAATAGTATCCTTTAATAGATCATAACATAATCCATGGCATACATCGTCCTTCAAACTAGGATTACATCTATGTAAACATTTTTTTATCTCCTTGAACAACTAACATTTTAGAACATAAGCATTCACAAATTACTCATTCATCTTTTAGCAAACTAACACCCTATAACTAGGACTTTGTAATCAGATTTTCTTAACTCGGTAAGACTTAGAAGTTTCACAGAATAATTATATGTAATCTACATTGTTCCTTTCACAACAATAGAACATAAATTAATAACATATTTTCATCCAAGAACTATACTTGCACTAAACATCATATTCTCTCATCATTTAACATTCAACTAAATAGCAATTCCAACATGAACAACATAGAAAATTATTCCATTACATAATGTGAAAACTATGCAGAATGTCACATGAACACAAGAATTCAAACACGTATATGGAAAAAAGAATCAATTGGTAATTGGCTTCATGGATACCACGTTCCACCCAACTATAGGTCTATGCTTGGCCTATATTATTTTATCACTTAGAGACCGCCCCTGAGTTATGACTTGTGAATTCACCAGAAGACTCTTCCCATTTTCCCAAGGTTCATTTTCCAACAGGAAAACAACATCCCACTCTTCTTAATAATTCAAACGAAACTACACTGAAACCCAAGAATCCAGGAAAACAAGCAAGTCTATAGCCAATTCCATGCCAAACAATACACTTACCACTCTAGCTTTTTTCCAATTTGCACGATGATGAAAACTCATCATTGTTGCTCAGTGCTCAGGAAATCCGCCAGATTAATTTATGTAAAATTTAACATCTCCTTGACCACAAATCAACAATCAAACATAGTTCAAATAACATGGTTCAAGGAGGATGGTTTAGATCAACCCAGAGGATATTCAAGGGTCTCAGCTTCACCTCAAAACAAGCTTCATAAGCCCACGATATTTTAGGTTCCAGCTTCATGCACAACATGCCCCCCCATTCTCCTTGTTTTCTTCCTTACACACTCCTATCTTCCCTCCTCCCCTTTCCCACATTGCTACCCCTTCAATCATTTGCATGAAAATTAATCCATGCAAGAAGGTTTCAAGCATGCATAACTAACCCCCACCAACCACCTATTGAAACATACTTTAGCGAAACAAAACAGGTTTAGCAATTAATGCATAGGATTTATCTTTAACTTAGGACCAATGATATTTCAAAGGTACTCAAGGTGTAAAAAGGACAAGATTGCAACCCCCTAGGACATCTACAACCCCCTTACCTTCCCCTAGTGAATTCACTTGTCCCCCATTTTTTATTCATTTGGCCTCCATCGAAGCCAATTATTTATATTTTTAGAGCAAACAATTATACATTTGATCTACCATACATGCATTTGCATACAAAATTACATCATATATTCAGGGGTCTCTACCAAGGGTATTACGTTCAAGCCATTTATTTATATTTTTATTAAATAGAGTAAAACATTATACATTTGATCTTCCATATAGGCATTTGCATACAACATTATGTCATACATTCAAGGTTCTCAATCGGGGCTATTACATTGAGAGAGAGGGGGGGGGGGGAAGGGGNACATTAGTAGCACGTGCATGCCAATAACGCCCGTGCCATTAGTGTGTGTGCATTATTAGCACATGCTATTAGTGTGCACATGTTATTTATGCGTGCATGCTCTGAAATTTAATTTTTTTGGTGTGCTTGCCTTTTTCCATTTCTATGTTTAATGAATTGGCAGGTTTGGTTCTAGGTTCTGATTTCCAAACATTAGGCCTTGGATTGCATTATAGCAAAACACATCATGTTCTATAACTTAATTTGTTTTCAACCTTGAATCTTTATATGATCCACTTATTCACTGATAATGAAGATGCACACACTTATAGAACTCTCTTCGTAGATTCCAAATATCTACTTTTTGAATAAATTTGTTCATATTTTCTATTTGTTATTCTTTTTTGTTTGAAATCATGTCATATTTACATAAAGCATAGGTCATGTATTTCAGCTATAACTTTTGACTGGCTCACCTATTTTGGAACCTGCACAAGTATACTAGAAGACCTACACACTAAAAAAAAGAGTAAATTGATTATGTTAACTAGGGTAATTTTTTAGGGGCGAAATTTTGTCAATTGGCTATTTTTGGGGTTTTTTTCAAAAAATAAATTCGTTATTTGGTCATTTTTAGTGTCTAATATGGGCTATATTTACATAAAATTTGTTTATTTATCATACTATTCACCAAAATTTACACATTTCAGTGTTAATTTTATGTTTCATATTTAATATTTGCCTACCTATCTATACACATGTTTTTTTCAATCCAAAACAATCACCTAGAATACTATACTTAAGTATAATATTAGAATCCTTAAAAAATATCTTGGTTAAGGCCATTATAACGGGGACTAATGCTCAACCTTGTCATTTTAGGGCTTCGTCAACTTCCTTAATTTAAACAATATATAAATTTAATTTGGGAAATTTTCGAAAAATAGCATTGCACTAGAATCGCCTGTTATCTACAACTCTACATAATTTTTTTTTACAAATTTGGATAGTTTACATACCAAACCCGAGGCCTAACACAAACATGTGTATTTTGTTTTAGAAAAAAATAGCAAACCAATCTTAGAAGAATGCTATTTTTTTGGGAGTTATACCTATTTTTCACATATAAAAGTTATATATTTCGGAAGGTGAGCCCATTGTCTATGTTTCATATTTTTACACTATATTCTAAAAAGTTGTCTGGATACCTTTAAAAATTCATTTTAATGATCAGATTTTTGTTTTTCAAAAAATCTATTACAACTAATGCTTCATAAATGAATATCATTACCCTGCACCAACTCTTAGCCTAATGGTTAAGAACATGTGTCTCTTAGGAGGTCACACGTTGAAATCCAGAGGGGAGTAATGTATATACACCTCTGTAGACTATAGCGATTAAATCGTTGCACAAAAAAAAGATTTCTTATCCCACAAACAAAAAGGTCTCATACACCAATTTAGTGTCTCCTTTAGTAATGACCTTAAAAATATATTATTATTATTATAAACCAATAAAAAAATTATTAATTTTTTTTTAATAAAAAAATACATTATAAATTCATTATTTTTCTTTCACAATCTCCAGTGCAACTCATCTTTGTTTATCTAATTTAAATTTAGTATAGGTGATCTATGACTTACCATGAGATTATATAGGTGAGTCGTAAATTTAGTATAGGTGATCTATGACTTACCATGAGATTATATAGGTGAGTCGATATTCTATATAGAGTGACCTATGCCCATTTACCCTCATTTTAATTTATATGAATATTTCTTATTATTATATAAATATGTATGGCCCTTTTTTCTTTCCAGAATGCATTCCAGAATGGGTAGTGCAAGGCTATTTGTATTTTTATTATATTATTTGTATTCTCTTTTTATGGGTAGGTGGAGGATTTCTGAGCACCTAGTCTATAGTTGATATAATTTATTATGTTGATAGAATTTTAGATATTATTTTAGATTTTAGACTTGTTTGAGTGGATTAACAAGATTAACCCAAATGTAACAACTGTATAACAATGATTTATTTCATGGTCGTCATATTTTGTAATGTTTAAATGCATCTTAATTAAGATTTATATAATCTTCACTTAAATATGGTCAAATAATATCAATTTTATTTAGTTTTTGTTTATTAAATAGTATTTGTTTTGTGCTTATATTAACGTTAGCAATCTGATATAGATAATGGATATAAAATTATATATTTTAAGCTTTATTTAAAGTAGTTGATTGTGCACCAACTACTTTACTTTACTTGTCACTCTACAAATTATATTATCACTCATGCTAGATTTATCATATTATATTGTTTTTATCATTCTTTCTGATAATTTTGTTTATTTTTTAGAAAGTCTTGTTTATTTTTTAAAAAGTCACATTCTTATAGTGGACCATGGCACTCTTATGCTGGGCTAATAAATTGAGTCCGCCACTATGCTCGTGTGCCACACACTTGTGTTGCCATAACGAACTTATCTGCCAGCCAGCCAGCTTTAGCATCGGCGGAACTTATCTGCCAGCCAGCTTGAGCGTCTTACATTTCTGTTACCCCTAACGATTTTCCTACACAAACTTATCTGGATGCGTTGGCATCGGCACAGAAGGCGAATAAGTAAGACTAAACCATTCCCGTGATAATTAATAAATGCCACCGCGCCAACGTATTTCGGAGGGGGACCAGGGTGCGTGTTTAGCATTTTCTCAGAAAACGCCATCTACTTCGACTTATTGGTTTTGTTTTTAATGTCCATATCAATCCGATCCAGGATTCCAATCCAATCATAGCGCAGCGCCCGCTTCTTACCTTAATTTTCAAAACAAAAAAAGCCGGAGGAAGCGCCACCAGTAAACTCCATCACCAGCAGGAGCGGGAGATCCTTCCGGCTTCGCAAAACTGTATTGATTGCTCAGACCATCGCCATCTTCCAACATCTCTGGCTTGCTTTTGCTGTGCGTTCATGCTACATTACCACGAGCAGCAGCAGTAGCCGAGTTCGATCTCAGGGCATGGAACCTCATCCGAGCAATACGAGCTCCAAAAGTTCTAAGCTCCCTAGTAGGCATTCATTGATTTCTTCTCTGTTAACCAGCAAGCCAGATAAGTATGAAGCAGTCTGCCTTTCTGAATCTGACATAGACTTCGCTGCGAATTCTCTAATGATGTTTGCCAACGCTGGGGATGGATCCCTAGTCCTCTCAACTCCACAAGAGGTGGCACTGGCGGGCTTAGACATTGAAGAACCCATCAACTCAATCAAACTGGAGAGACGGAAGAAGAGGAGCAGAACCAAGAAAATCTTGGATACCCACTTCGATTCTTGCACGGATCAAGAAGTGAAGTACAAGTGCAAGACATGCACAAGGAAATTCTTTACATTTCAAGCTCTGGGTGGCCATAGAGCAAGCTGCCACAAAAAGTTCAAATCCCTCTGTGATGGCTCCACTAACATGCATGAAGAGAATCATGGTCTGAATAGGGAGATTATCTACTATGAGGATGGCCTTCAATCTTTTAACAGGTCTTCTTCTCATGTTCAAATTGAGACTAGCAATGAAGCTTGGGGCAATAGGGCTAAGCCTGGTCATGAATGCCCTGTTTGTTACAAGGTTTTTTCAAGTGGGCAAGCTTTGGGTGGCCACAAAAGGTGCCATTCAGTTCCTCCTGTTGCTGCTCCTGTTGTATTAGATAATTCTCCTTGTCTTTCCACCATCGAGGAGGAGCATCAGCCTGTGAAACATCATGGACTTCTTGATTTGAACATGCCACCTCCTGTTGAGGAAGAAGATTCTTGTATTGATAACGATGTCACTGCTCTTCAAGGATATGGGAAGTGGTCTTCTGTCACAATATCAAGTTAGAGATGATGAAGGTGGGAGAAAATCAAGAAGCATAACCGAATTGATCAGAAGTGCCAACAACGAGGTTATTGGAAGTTGCAGTTAAGTCTTCCATTGTTCACAATCTTTTCTGTTGCGTCCTTGCTGTACTGCAGTATTTATCAAGCTTAGCCCAGTCAATCAAACAGCAGATTTACTCATCAATTGGATCATATTTTTTTGATGTCTGCATATTAAACATTCTCTCCTTGTGTGAGAGCCAGAAGAACATGTTTTTGAGATGGGCTTTGATGTTCTGAACTTCCTAGCAAGCATGTTTATTGTAATGGGCTTTGATGCTCTTGACTGCCTCAAGCATGTTTACCAAAGAATTTTTTCTGTAATAACTTGAAGGGGATTTTCATGCACTCTAACTCCCTATTTCCAAACCTAGGAAGGGTACATGGTCATTTGCTAGTGCTTGCAACTGCTATTTATTTTATTCAACAAATTATTGTATATGTGATTTTGATTAGTGTTAAACCTTGAATTTGATTATTCTTAAATCTCCATTCATCTTTATATGATTGCAATTGAAACTAATTGATATCTATACATTGGTTGTAATTAAAACTTCTTGGTATCTGAATCGTAATGCACATTGAAAAGTTTGTTGAGGCAGTGATTTGGAATACACACCTTTTTATTCGATATGTTGTTGTAATACTTGTTTAATTTTAGTTGATATGTTGTTATGTGTTATTTAAAAACAATGTTTCACTCATTTAACTTGTAGAAAGTTTATAAAGAGGTTGATGGAGGATGTGGGCACTGAGAGACCTATTACATAAAGCAAAAGCAATCTGTAATGGGAAGTTATTGAATAATTCTTTATACATGCACTTCATACTTGCCATAGTCTATCCAGTGTCAGTGTCGAAAGATGGGATATGGAGTTTCCCAAAGAGATTTTTGAAGAGCCCATCCATCTATTTGAAATTGTAAGGGTTGTGAATGCTGACTTTCTTGATATTAAGTATCTCTTTGATGCTGTTTGTCAAATTATCAGTGAGAAGATGAAGGTGAAGATATGTTTTATGATATCTATATTAAGGAGGAGGATGAAGTGGAACCACTTTCAAGATCAAAACTAGTTAATTTAGTTAATTATTCTGTTTGGAGAAAAGCTGTTGTTAGATCTAGCATTGGGACACCATTATTGTATTTTAACAGTGATGTGTTTATTTATTCTACTTTTCTTATCTAGCCATTTATTCTCAGAGTGCAAAAAGGATATAGTTGACACTATTATATTTTAATAATGATGTGTTTATTTATTCATTATTTAATTTTAATAATGATATGTTTATTTATTCTACTTTTCTTATCTAGCCATTTATTTTTGAGATTGCAAAAAGGATATCCGTGGATATCACTTCATGAGCTTTGGTTGGAGTTTTTTTTTCTCAATCGGCCATGTATGATGAATTTCTAAAGTAATAAGGCATATATTTTTTAGAATTATATGCAATCTTTTTTAATATAGATTATGCATTATCTAATTATTATTTTTTTCAATTTTTAGTTTGAAAAACTGATTGGATTTTTGAAGTTATAACAACTTTTGAAATACAAACTCTATATAGATTTTGATAGTAAGCCACAATAATGTAAATATCTTTAAATTTATTTATCTTTTCCAATTAATTGTATTTCTTTCAGCAATGATATGACATATAAGTAGTTGTATTGATATAATATGAACTAAAAATGATTTAGAGTGATTAAGTAGCTACATTGATTTCAATAATGACATAATGTAAAACAATAACGGTACATTGGTTTTAGTGTAATGTTCCCATCCAAATAAATTAGCATGGAGAAAAAATTCCACTAATCTATTAGTTCCCTAGGTTGGGGTGGAAGCATTAAAATTTCAAATAAGGGAACTACAAGGACCAAAATGTCCTTAGACTTACAAATTCACATTAAATGGTCCAAATAGATGAAATAAAAAAGAAAATAAGGTGGCATTGGATCATGAGTGTACATAGGAGGTTGTGGCACCCACATGTGGCAAAATTCCCCACTACACTTGGCATCATTCTCACACAAATTCAAGTTCAAGGTGGAGGGTAACGTACTTGGGGAAGGTGAAGAGGAAATATTCATGGCAAGAATCAAGCAAACTCAACTTGTAGTGGAAGAGTAATTCTCCATTAAGAGGAAGAGACATGATATACAAATTGTGAAACTTGTAACGAGATTCCATGGCATCTATGACAACAATTATGAGGGAATCTATGACAAATTCAAACCTTACTGTAGACCTATAACAAATATGACATATCAGGGATAAAAATATCCATCAAGAGGGAACATAGAGGTAGTTATGGTCAACCAATATTCCCAATTCAAATTGGGAAAAGAGGGGTGCAAGAATGAAGAGGACAAGTGTCTCATGAAGGAGAATCAAACACTTACTCAAGTTGAGTGAGTATCTTGGAGGAAAATTCGAGATCATGGAGGGAAGGAGTCCAAATGAAGTTAATAAAAATGGAGGATGATGAAGGAGAGAAGATTTTTGATCATTTTTTTGTTTTGCACCCTTGGAGAGATTTGCTTGTCCATGCACAATGGGTGTTTACCCTCCCTTCCATTGAACCAATTTTGAAGGTGAAATATCCATGTCCAATTTGGTTGGAGGAGAGGCCATTTAGATCTCTTATCATATCTTAATGCAGGTGTTTTTTGCAAGTCAAATCCCCCATACAATTTGAGGTCATCTCATAGTTATTCTTCTTCTATCTCTTCTTTAATTCTCCTCTCTAGGCTTATTGTCTAGTGTAGATGGCACACCAGTGGATGTAAAAAACTTGATGAGGGAGTCTTTGTGGCCCCATTGGTATAGTATAAGATATATTGTTAAGATTTCATATGCTAGAATAGATATCATTAGTGTTCACCCAAATTCACAACAGTAACATATGCATAATAAGTGAAAGAAACACAATCACAGGATAGACACCATATTTATCCTGGGAAACCCTAATGGGAAAGAAAACCCAACAAAACTTCCTATGTATAAGATGTATAAGATATAACCCCAAAAATAGGTAGTCCCCTCCTTGTTGTTTTGTATCTCTCTCTCTCCTATGTGCTACATAAGTGAGTGAGTCTGTGTTCTAATGAGAAGAACAAATCCTCTATTTATACACATTATGTCAACTAAATTTTACCCTAGATAAGTCGACCCCACTAAAATGTCTGGGCTGACTTCACCTAGGAAGACTCAAAACAATATTTTATATTATTCATTAGGGTACTAATGACTCAACTTACAATGGAGGTTATACCTCATGACTCTATGATGGCCAATTACAATGGTAACATCCCGATGGAGGAATAATAAGATCTCCCTTGGGTTAAATCAATAAAATACATTTAGAATATCCTTTGAAGTTACAATATTTCAACGCTCCCCCTTAACGAGAAGGTTATTATACTGACAACATCATCATAGACTATAGGAGAACTAAGAGACAATATCTACAATAGTATCTAGGTAATACATCTATACCTCATAGGAAGTTTTCACAGTCGGTAACAGAAATAATTAATATTCAATGTCTTCATCTTCTGCATCACATGATCACTTGATCCTTTTGCAACAACAGTTCAACCTTTCGATCCTTCATAGTAGCACTTCGATCTTCTTGATCCTTTGCAGCAGTACTTCAATCTTCTCAATCCTTTGCAGCAGAACTTCGATCTTCTCGATCTTTTGTAGCAGCACTTCGATCTTCTTGATCCTTTGCATCAACACTTCGATCTTCTCGATTCTTTGCAGCAGCACTTCAATCTTCTCGATCCTTTGCATAAGCACTTCGATCTTCTCGATCCTTTGTAGAAGCACTTCAATATTCTCAATCCTTCGCATTCGCAATTCGGTATTTTTTATCCTTTTCATCAGCACTTCGATCTTCTTGATCCTTTGCATCAACACTTCAATCTTCTTGATCCTTTACATCAGCACTTAAATCTTCTTGATCCTTTGCATCAACACTTCAATCTTCTTAATCCTTTGCAGCCACGCTACCTGCAGTAAACATGATCTCTTTGCAAGATGATCAATCCATATCACTTTAATACATAGGTCCAAGGATGTTTCAATCCTCCATCAGCCTACTCCCCCTTAAAAAGGAGGGTCCATAGCATCGGCTAGATGAATCTTCTACAACTGAATGTAGATCTCGACCACACCTAGATGCAGGCCTTGTCATCCGTAAGGACTCATCGTATTTCATCCTGAGCTTCAAATCTAGGACCACTCCTGAGTGAATGTTATACTAAGGTATCTACATATACATGTAGGAATACTCTCCATACAATAGTATTGTCTGCAACTACAGATCTTGACTGCACCTAGGTGTCAACCCTCATCGCAAGACATCTTCAGCCTATTAGAGCTAGGACCACTCCATACGAGTGTTATACTACGACGTCCTTGATGACTCCTCATAGAGCATCCTTTCCACTAAGGCTAGGGCCACTCCCAAGCGAGTGTTATTCTATGGCATCTACTTATAAATGTAGATATACTCTCCAAACAAGAGTAATGTCTGCAAATTAGATCTCGACCGCATGTAAATGTCGGCCCTGTCATCCATAAGGACTCATCGTAGAGAATCCTTGCCACTAAGTCTAGGACCACTCCTAAGCGAGTGTTATTCTATGGTATCCATAAATGAATGTGGGTATTATCCATGCGAGAGTAATGTCTGCAAGGCCATTCTTAGAAAGGACCACTCTGAGGAAAAGAATGTTATTTCTTGTCATACCATACTGTCATCCACAAGTGAATGTCGGACCTTGTGCGCATCTTCAGGCACACTTGGCCTCTTTCATACTAGAGCATCACTATCATCCCATCATCGATGTCAGTCTCATCATCACTCCCCATTTCTTGGGAGGATCCATATGATCAACCTCCTCCCCATTTATCTTAGGAGGGTTCATATCTTTGACCTGCTCTTCTTTTACAAGGGGAGTCCATATCTTCGACTTGTTCCTCCTTTCTGAAGAGGGTCCATATCTTCATTATATCTTCTTGCAAGGAAAGTTTGTAGTCCCATCACTATTCTTCCTTGCGAGGAAAGCCTTTTCGAACTACACCAATCTTGTCACAGAAATATTCAAAATTTACTTGATATAGAGGCTTTGTCATCACATCAAAAACTTTCTCATCGATACTCAGATACTGGAGCTTTATAGCTCCCTTTTGTACCATATCACTTATGTAAACGTATCATATTTCTATGTTATTTTATTTATCATGGAATACCATATTCTCTGTCATCTTTATGCAACTCTGTTGTCATAAAGAATCATTGTGGTGTTCAATTCCATGTCAAATAATTTTGACATCAGTTTCTAAAGCCATATCGCTTCACAACTAGATGAGTAAGATAATATGTACTTTTCTTCAGCTGTGCTGAGAGAAACACTGGACTGTTTCTTACTAAACCATGAGATCATTGTGGATCCTAGACAATAACATCCACCTAAGGTGCTCTTTCTTTTTGTGGCACTTCCTACCCAATATGAATCTATATATCCATAAAATCTCTAGTCATCATCTCTACCATAGTAAATTCCAAGATATATTGTACCTTTTAGGTACCTCCTCACATGCTTTGCAGCTATCAAGTGAACCTATATAGGTTTAACTAGATACTGACTTAAGGTGTTCACAACAAAGCATATATCTGGCCTTGTATTCATTAGATACATTAATGATCCAATGATCTGTCTGTATTGAGTCATGTCCACTAACTTTGATGACTCATTAGATAGAAACTTCAAGTTAGTGTCCATGGGTGTGGCCATGGCTTTACAATCCAACATATCATTTTTTTTCCAGGATTTATACTGCATGCTTTCCCTGGTCCAAAAATATTTTGTATGGGATCTGCCACACTTCCATCCCGAGGAAATAATGCATCAATCCAAGATCTTTCATCTCGAATTATTCAACTCAATTCTTCTTGCTCTCTATGATTTGTTTCCCATTTCTAGACAGAAATAGATCATCCACATATAGTAATAGTATGACTGGTTCATCGTACATAACCTTCATGTAAAGGTTACGATCAATTTTACTCTTGGTAAATCCCAACCTTGTCAAGAAGCTATCTATTCTACCATACCAAGCTCTAGGAGCTTTCTTCAGTCCATACAGAGCCTTTTTCAACTTACATACATGTGTCACTATGTATTTGACTTCAAATCCTTATGGTTGTTCAATGTAAACCTATTCCTCAATCACACCATTAAGGAAGGATGTCTTTACATCCATTCGATGTAGATCCCACTTCATCATGGAAGCAAGTGCCATGATGGTTCTGATGGAAGTGTACCTTGCTACTAGAGAAAATTTCTCTTCATAATAAATCCCCTCTTTCTGAGAGAATCCTCTAGCCAAAAATATTTCCTCGTACTTTTCAATACTTCTCAACAACATGTTTTATCTTCTAGATCTATTTCGAAGATACCACACTTTTGTTTTATTTTTTGGGTACTATATCCCAAACATCATTCTTCATTATTTACTGGTATTCTTTCATCATTTATTCCACCAACTCTTTCTTCTGAGCATCTTTCTCATAGCTGGTGGGTTCTTGATCTACAAGGTCACACATCAAAGCTACATAACTAGAGTATGGATTTGATCTTTTGCTTGTTCTTGTGGAGACTTCTGGAGCTCCATATCTCTCTTCTTCTTGTATGATTTCTATTGCCCAATTAGGTTATCTCTTTTGACAAATATCCATAGTATGGGTTTCCTAAGGTTCTAGCATATCATGGTCTTTTCATGCTACTATGTCAGGAGAGGGTTCATCTTCTACCATTTTGGGAGGTACACTCTCTTCATGTACTTCTTCAAGATGGCACCTTTTGGATTTCTTAAGAGTTGTCTCTTCATCAAATGTTACATCCCTACTAATATCGATATGATGGAATCCTGAAATGTATATACCGAAGGCTTGGGAGATTTCATAGTATCTAACAAATATTCCCTTATTTTTTAGAAGGATCTAGCTTGGTTCTATTCCCTTTCAAAACATGAGCATATTCTCTTCAGGAGTCTTGAATCCAAGAAAACTGTGAGATAGTCTATTCTTCACATATACAATTGTTCTTGTTGCTTCAACCCACAGGTGCATGGGGAGGTCTTGGTCATGAATCATGGTTTTCACTGCTCCCATAATAATTCCATTCTTTATTTCTACAACACCATTTTGTTGGGTATTATAGGGAGTGGTTAGTTCCCTCTTGATTCCTTCCTCATTACAGAATGCTTCAAGTTCCTTTGAAGTGTATTGTCCACCATTATTTGATCTCAGTTTCTTGATTATGTTTTCTGAATGGTTCTCTATCAAGGCATTGAATTCCTTGAATTTACCAAACACTTCACTCTTGTTCTTCAAGAAGTATATCCATGTATTTCTTGAATAGTCATCAATAAATGTGACACAATATTCATATCCACTTAACGATATGGAGGGAATAGGAACACATACATCATAATTAATTAGTTCTAATGTACCTTTAGTTTTGTTTCACTTTTAGAAAAGGGATTCTATATGTTCTTTCCTATTGCACATCCTTTTCAAGTTCCATCATGTTCAATATTCATATCTGGTAACCTTGTTACCACCTTGCTCACATAGGGTAGTGCTTTGTAGTTGATGTGAGAAAGCCTCCTATGCCATAGTTCACTTGAGCTCATGGTCTCATGGACAAGGGCTGTCTCTGGATGTCCTTTGATTTTGTATAGTCCTCCTTCTTATTCACCAATTATCACAACATCTTCAAGTGTCTTTCCTTTGGACCACATAAGTACTTGTCCATCTATAAAAGCAACTTTATATCCTTTCTTATGTAGACATGAGATGGAAAGTATATTTTTTTTCAAACCTGGTACATACAGTACTTCCTTCATATTCATGGAAGTCCCATAGTCAAGCTTGTAGCTTGATTCACCAATACCTTTGATGGGATATTGATAGTCATCTCCAAATGACACTTTCTGAGGAGAGTTGTTTTCTTAAAGTCTTGGCAGAGTTTTCTTCTTCCCTGTCATGTGCTTTGAAGCACCACTATCAATAAGCCATGTATCTTCTCTAGGTGTTACAAACCTAGAGAGTGCAGAGAATAATACATATTCATTTACATCTTCTTCTTTTGTTAGTCTATTTCGATATCTTTCTTCCTCATCCTCATCTTGAACTAGATGAGCATGATGTCTCTTGTTGTTTTTGTTCTTATTTGGTGATGGACACTCTCTAGAAAGGTTTCCTATATTATGAAAGTTGTAGCATTGATACTTTGATTAATCCTTCTTTTTATTTTGAAACTTCTTCTTTTAAGGTTTATGGATACCTTTCTTGAATTTTGATTGTTATCTTCCTTTAGTACGGATGGTTATCTTCTTCTTTAATGCAATATTCCCATACTATGTCAAACTTCATTATTTTTTCGCACACAGAGTCTGTATGAATAAGTCCCAAGGTCTAGTGAGACCATTGAGAGCATTCATAACCAGTTAATTCTCATCAAGGGTGTCTCCAATGGCACTTAGTTTCACTATGAACTGGGATACCCTTATGAAGTAATATTGAATTGATTATCCTTTGATCATCTTGTTTCCCTTCAGTTGAGCTCTTAGATTCATCTTTCTGTTGATGTTCCTTCCCTCATACATTATGGAAAGTGCATCATACATTTTCTTTGGTGTCTTCTTATATGACACTTGAGTGATCAAGTTATCTTTGATAGACTCAACAATGATCCTCATTTCCTTGATTAGGTCTTGTTCATGATTCTCCTTAGTTTCAACTTCTTTTGGTTCTACAACTTCATCCTTGATGTACTTCTCAAGACCACTCTCTCTAAGAATGAGACTGATCCTATACTTCCATGCTAGGAATTTTTCTATGCCTTCCAGCTTGTCCTCAAGCTTAGTGCTTTGGGCCATCCTGTCGAGGAGGTAACTAAAATTGAAATTTATCAAAATGAAAATCTGGCCTTACCAGGATATGCACTTAACTGAGGCGAGTTGGTTGGTCCAACTGATTTATGGAGATCCCAAATCTTCACCCTTCAAAACTTTCTTGCGAGGTTGCAACTTTTGCAGAATTTCTAGTTCTCGTTCTCTCCGGTTTTCTGGTTCATGTCCAAACTAGGTTTTTTATTTCCTATATATTCAACCACCCAAAAAATTTGATCCCAGGCTCAATAGATGTGCTCTAGGGAGGCACAAATTTCTATGCAAGCAAATCTTCCAAATTCCAAACTTTGCAGAATCCCTAATTTATTCTAGAGAGGGAGGAGAGAGAGTTTCACCTTGTGAAAGTTGTACTATTCATGATAGCTCTGATACCATGTTAATATTTCATATTGTAGACTAGATATCATTAGTGTTCAATCCAAATTCAAAACACTATCATATGCAAAATCTAAAAGAAACACAATCACAAGATAGACACAGTATTTATCCTGGGAAACCCTCAAGGGGAAGAAAACCCAACAAAAATTCCTCTGTATAAGATGTATAAGATATAATCCCAAAAATAGGTGTTCCCTCCTTGTTTTTATCTCTCCCTCTCTCTCTTGTATGTGCTACAAAAGTGAGTGAGTCCGTGTTCTAATGAGTAGCACAACTCGTCTATTTATACACATTATGTCAACTAACTTTTACCCTAGACAAGTAGGCCCCACTAAACTTTCTGGGACGAATTCACCTAGGAAGAATAAAAAAATATTGTATATTATTCACTAGGATAATATTGACCTGACTTACAATGGAGGCTTTACCTGTTGACTCTATGATGACTAATTACAATAGTAACATCCTGACGGAGGAATAATAACATCTCCCTTAGGTTACATCAATAAAATACATTTAGAATATTCTTTGAATTTACATTATTTCAACATATATGTAACTTTGTAGAGTTTCATATATAATCCATATCTCAAAATATCATGTGAACCATGTATAAAATCCAAACAATCACCTCATTTGAGCTATTTTTCCTCTATATTTCATTGTGAACTTTTGGAGTTCATACACATAAGATTTGCATCACACTTTCTTGTGTTTTTGTATCTTCTTGAGAATCCTTTGATTTACTGTATATGACTAATTTATTTTATGAAGGACCCTTGGGTATTTGATCAAAGTTCATGTAAAATTTTCTATGTTTACTATTCACACTTTCCACACAAAGTCTAGCTATTACAAGTTTGTGATTTATGGGTGCAGTAGAAGATTATAGATCATGATGAATTCTACATTTTGGTTTCCATTGAATTCCTTTATCCAATACAAGCCTCTGTTCATATATTAGAAAGACTTGTACAACATTTGGGAAGCCAAAATGGTCAGTGACCATTGGGGGGGTTCAATATTGAAATTGCTAGTAATGTCCCCTTTCATTCCTCTTTAGTTAATGCAAGTAATAAATGTTTTTAGTAAGTGTATAAGTGTCCAGTAAATTCATTAGGATTCCCTAATAGCCTTCAATCACTTTGAGATAAAATTCAAAATCATTTGGGGACATTTGGAAACAACTTGAGTTTCACTAATCCATAGTTCGAAATTAACTAGAATTTGCACAAATTTCATGGTAGGGACATTACAATGGTATCCGAGGATGGTACTTGCACCTGATCATGGTAACCATTGATGAGACCAAGGAAAGGACCCCCTCTCCTAGTATTAGAGAGAAAAACTTCCCTCAGTGAAGAAGAAGAAGGAGGAGAAGAAGTAGACTTTTCCAAAGCAATGGACATGGGTGACAAAGGATCCTCCAACATGGATGAGAAAGATGAGTTCAAATAGATCATGAAGAAACTTTTTCATGAAATGAAAATGCATATAGTGCAAGGATTTGACTCGATGTCCAGTGAAATTGGGGGTAAATTGGGAGTATGGAGTAGTAGTATCTCTCTCCCTGAGGAGAAGAAGGTATGCGGGGAAAAAATATTCTCAAGTACTAGGAGTCACATTTGATGCAATGAATTCAAGAGTCTATAAATACACACTATTCCCAAGTTTATTCATCCTTAAGAGGATCTTGACACTCATTATGGGATGAATGAATCCCTTGAACATTAGAAGCAACTAAATGAAGACTGTAGGAAGAACTTACATTTTGAACAATTCTTCAATATCTCAAGCAAGCTCAAATCAAGAGGAGGTAGAAGAATACCTTTCCAAAATTAATAATTGAAGTCTACCAGAGGAAAGGCATCACTTTCCCACTTTTGATGGCTCACAAAAATGTTTTTCTAGTGCTTGGATACAAAAATTAGAAGTGTATTTCCAGTTGAATCCTATGGTTGAAGAGGATGCATTGAAGATGCCTATCTTTCATCTTGAAGGAGAAGCTAATGATTGGTGGTTCCATGGATTTAAAATATTGGTACATGACCAAATAAAATCCTATGAAGAGTTTGTTAACCGAACAATGGATATCTTTGATCGAAAGGACCCATAAATTCCTTTCAATGAATTGGCACATTTGAAGCAAAATGAAACTCCTGATGCCTACATGTTGGAGTTTCAACTATTGGCAGTTATGGTCACTAACATATCTATGGTTCACTTAGTATTTCTATTTACTGATGGATTGGATGAACCTTTGAAATATTGGTTAAATCTTACAAGCGAGCTACATTGAAAGATGCCATGAACTTGACAATAGATCTGCAATATGTCCTACCGAGGACAAGATATCCTCTCAAGCCCACTTTTCCTTCTTATCTCAAAGATGTTAATAAACCATGAAAAAAATACTCACTTGGGAAAGATAATAAAGAGGGACAAAGTAAGGAAGATCTCAAGAGGAAGAATCTATGAGTCACATGCCATCAACTATGGTTAACTGGGAATAAATGTGTTAAGGGGAAAGCACATTACATTGATTTTTTTTTTTGAAGATGATGAGGAAAGGGATGAAGAAGCACAACAATCATCCCTAAAAGAATGATATGAAACAATAGAATAAAATAATCCACCGCATGAAAAAGGGAGGATTGCAATAATTTTAGGAGTACCGTGGTTTCATACCCTTTAATTCAAAGGAACTGTCAAAGGGAAGAAGGTTACAATCCTAGTGGATGGAGGAGAAACCCATAGATTCATTGATTCATCCTTGTTGGAGAGGAGAAATTTTCCTACTGAGAGATTTCATGGGTTTATATTCATCATCGCAGGTAAAAAGTATATGGACTGTACTACATGGATTCCATAATTACAACTTACCATAGGTAATTACACTATTACTAATAGTTTCTATGTGGTGAATGATGCTGATATGAATGTGGTTTCAGGAGTATAATGGTTGTACTGTACAGGAGAGCATACAATTAACTATAAAGTGCATGAAATGATATTTAAATATTTAGAGGCAAAGCCAATAGTTTTTAGTAGAATTTACACCTATCCTAACCAAGTGTTGTCCTCCCACAGTATGAGGTCCATATTGAGACATGGAGACATTGAATGGGATGAATAATGTCTAAATAGCTCCCCCAATCCAAGCATAAAGGTTTTATAACAATGATCTAGAGGAGATAAGGAAAATATTACACAAATATTAAAAGGTGTTTGGAGACCTTTCCCCTCGAAGGCCACCTGACAAGGGAGTTGAACATGCCATTGTGTTGGAGGTATGAACTCAAAATATCTAAATGAAACCATATCAACACCCAAAAAGGTTCAGGGATGAGATTGAGAAGGATATCAAGGAACTTTTGAAGTTGGGACTCATAAGGCCAGTTTAAGTCCCTATGCTTCATCAGTTTCCTTGGTGAAGAAAAAAGATGAGACCTTGAGAATGTGCATTAATTTCAAAGCTCTAAACAAGAAGACAATGAAAAATAGACATCCTCTTCCTTGGATAAATGATCTCAGGAATGAATTGTTTGGAGAAAATCTCTTTCAAAGGTTCATTTTTTTTCTAGTTATCATCATATTCAAATAAAGGAGGAAGATGTGCATAAGACTACTTCTAGGTTCCATTGTGGTCATTTCAAATTCCTTGTCATGCCTTTTGGTTTGACCAATGTTCCTACAACCTTCAAGTCATGCATGGAAAAATTATTTGCAAGTATCTTTGTATGCTTGTTTTGGTTTTATTTGATGATATTTTGATTTATAGCAAGACATGGGAGGAGCATTTGCATCACTTAGAAGTTGTGTTGAAAATCTTGCATGAATAATATTTGTTTGCTAAGTTGTCAAAGTGCTAGTTTGGGTTGAAAAAAATATTGTACCTTGGGAACATTATTGGGAAAGATGGTGTGAATGTGCACTTGGACAAAATAAGGTCCGTCCTTTATTGGCCACCACACAAGAACATCACTGAATTGAAGGGTTTTATTGGGATTTGCACTTACTATATTAAATTTGTGAAGGGGTGATCCTAACTGAAAGCTCCCCTCATTGAATTGACCAAGAAGGATGCTTTGCAATGGAATGAAGATGCATAAAAGAAATTCCAAAGATTGAAAATGGTAATGAGTAGTTTTCCAGTATTTGCATTACCTACTTTTTCTAAACCATTTTCCTTGGAATGTGATGCATGAGGGGAAGGTATTAGAGTAGTTTTAAAGAAAAATCAATGCCCCATAGATTTTGAAAGCATAAATATACAAACACATGAACGACTCTACACCATATATGACAAATAAATGTTGTCCATCATGTATTCTATGGTCAAGTTTAGAAAATATTTGGTGGGGAATAAATTTGTGGTCAAAACTGATCACAAAAGATTGAAACATTTTCTTACACAAAAATTTCTTAATGAAAGGAAAAAAAAATGGGTGAGCAAGATTCAAGCCTTTGATTTTGACATTGAATATGTTAAAGGAAATAATAATATTGTAGAAAATGCATTGTCTAGGAGACCCTCACTCTCTCTTATGGACATTTCGGAGGATTGGAAAGAAATACTAACAATAGAGTATGCGAAAAATAAATTTGCTTGTGAACTTTTAGATAGGGTCAATGGTGATGATATGTATAAAGTTTTAAATGGAATAATTTAATATAAATATTGAATCTACTTAGTTCTTGGTTCGAATTTGAAGCAAAATATTTTGAATGCAGCTCATGATTCTCCCTTAGTAGGTCATCATGGTTTCCTTAAAATAATATAGGAAGCCTAGAGAAAGGTTTTTCTAGAAAGGATTGAAAGGTGATGTTCTAAAGTATGAAAATGAATGCAAGATATGTTATCAAAATAAAGTTGAGCACAACCATCCTACCGGTCTCTTACACCCCTTGCCTATTTTAGAACAAAAGTGGGAAATCATATCCATGGACTTCATCACAGGTGTTCCCAAGGCACTTGGTAAGGATTGTATTTTTGTAGTGGTAGATAGACTCACCAAATTTGCTCATTTTTTTGCTATTACCTCATCCTTTATTGTTGCACAAGTGCTTGAGATATTCTTTAGAGATGTTTTCAAATTGCACAGGCTTCCTAAAAACATTGTTAGTGATAGGGATAATAGATTTATGAGTGCATTTTGGAAAGAAATATTTAAGTTGGTGAGAACACACTTGGCTACTAGCACAAGATACCATCCACAAATTGATGGTAAAATAGAAAGGGTGAACCAATGGTTGGAAGGCTACTTGAGAAACTATGTTAGTGGGTAGCAAAAAGCATGGGTTGAATGGATACATTTGGATGTGTTTTGTTGTTGTAAATGTAACTTCAGAAGATATTGTTCATTGTATTATTTTTTTGTACTTTTATTGTACCTCCTTCTAGGGATGTTTTACCTCCGATCAGAAGGTGCCATTAATGTAATTGGTTATGTAAGAGTCGAGGTAAAACCTTTGTTGTTAGTTGAGGCAATAGTCCCCAAAATAATAATGTAAGATGTAATTTTTGTGTACCCATATGATAGATTGTCTTAGTAGGGTCCAAATGTAGGCACTGTTGGACCAAAAGGTCACACACATGATCAGTATAAAAATGGAGGCACAATCCCTCATTTGGACACATTGAAAGGTCAAGTAAGTTTGCTCTAAGGAAGAGAAACACAAGTTCATTGGTGAAGAAGAAGAAGCAGAAGACATATTATCTTTGGGTTATATATATTTATATGTCTAACATTGTACTAATTGATGAATATATACAAAAGAAGTTACTGGGTATTCTCCTGTTTGGGTTTCCTAGGATAAAATTCGTGTGTCTTTCTTTTGTGTTTCTCTTGTCTATATTTCAATGATCCTATTGCATATGGTTATGATGCTAAATGTTTTAATATCTTGTATAACCATTAAAAATATAACATGGTGTCAAATCCACCCTAAAATAAGTCTTCATGTAGTTGAAACACTGCTACAACTGTAGCTACTAGAGATTGTTGATGTATTTGTAACTTCAGAATGTATTCACTTGTATATCTTATATTGTACCCCGATGTTCCTATCAGGAGAATCACTTGTATTTCATTGTACCCTGATATTCCTATCGGGAGAGTCATTAATATAATAAAGTCATGTAAAGTCACTGAGGTTAAAACTCTATTGTAAGTCAGGGAAATAGACCCCACAATTGAGTTAAGGTTAACCCTCCTTGTTGATCGGAGGGGCAAAGTCCCCATAGTTGAGGGGCACTAGGGTTATTAGAATCTCCTAGAGATGTCAGTCCTAGTAAGTAATTGTTAAGTTAGAAACTGGTATAAATAGAGAGTGAGACTCTCTATTAGTCACACACACTCACTCAACTAGGGCACATGAGTGAGAGGGAGAAGTGCTCACACAAGTGAGAGAGAGAACAACTGTTGGAGATCATATTTTATGTCTTTGGGTTTTACTGCTGCTATTGGTGCTCATTCTATCTGTGAGGAAGTTGTGGGGTTTTATCCTTTATGGTTTCCTCGAGGAAAATTATTTGTGTCTCTTGTCTCTTGTGATTATTGTAGTGCATGTTATTCTCTCAGATAAGATCCTAAGATCATATTGCTTAAAAGATAAAAATCTAACGTGGTATCAGAGCTAACTTGAGAAGAAGACACTGTGTAGATGAAGAATCTAGGGATTCTTACTTTTTGGGTCTCTCTCCATAATCCATCAGCAAAAGGATTCTAGGCTAACTCTCCATTGAATGGCACATCTTTGTGTTGAAGCAGAATTTGATTTTAGGCATTTTTAGTTTTTGCTGCGGGAAATTAGGGATTTTCACAGAAGAGGAATTTTTGAGTAAGCCCAGCATAGTATTTCTCTCCTCATCAAAATTGAATTTTAGAGACCAAGGTCGATATTTTTGGTTGGGTAAAACTTTGGGAAATTAAAACCCTAGTTTGACCCTGGGCCTAAAAAAACCCTAAAATACTAAAACAGGTAGTTTAGATACATTCTCTATATCTCGAGATTGAAGCAGTCTTAGGGGCCAAAATTTTCACAGACCAAAGCTAAAATCCTGATGTACCCTATGTAAAAATTTGAGCCTCATATTCGCTATATTATGGGATATATGTTTCCTCCAAATCAGGGTTCTAGCCTCTTCCAGGATTCATCCCTAAACATGAAACCTAGGAATAATTCCTATATCTCGGCATACAAAGGTCCAAATGAAATTTTGAAATATGTTCCAGATAGGAAATGGACTTTACTTTCTGTGGTAAACATTTCATACCCCGAAGGTGAAACAATGACATGTGGAAGTTCGTACAAGTTCGATATGTTGAACAGTCCTAAAATAAGTCACCTTGGGAAAAATATCATACTTCCCAATTGGTGAAACCAATTCTGGTAAAAAATATGGTGTTGGAAAGAGAACAGATGAGTTTACCCCAGTACAAAATTTTAGAGACAGAGGAGCATCAATTTTGAAGATAACGTAGAAACAGTATCAGGCATTTGTGCAGAAGAAATTTGTAAACTAGGGATTCCTATTCCGGGAGCTTCACTCCACTGTTTTTAGAAAAGGAGTACATTGGACGGCTCGCTTTGAAGAGGATTATGTTTCTATCCAATCAGAAGTTTTAAATTCCAAGTTTTGAAAATTAGGTTTCTCTAACAAACCCTAGATCAACCAGCTCCGGAACCAGGATGGACACCTCAAATTGGTAAGATCTAATATTTTGCTATTTACAGTTGAGGTTCTCATTTCAAAATGACTAATCACACCAGCTTGATGACAAGCTTGGTGAGGCTAACAAATTCCAAGCATGGAAGTATAGGATCTCAGTAGTTCTTGAAGGAAATGAATTGGACACCTACATAAGTAGAGAGGTTCCAGTTCCAGAGGGAGATGAGGCTAAATCATTACACAAGAAGAACTTTGTCAAGGTGAAGAAGATCATTCCTGACTCAATCAAGGATCACCTTATACCACAAGTGTCTTCCCTAAAGACACCTAAAGAGATTTTTTGATTCCTTGACCAAGCTATTTGAAGGGAAGAACATAAATCGAAAGATGACTTTGAGAAACCAGTTGAAGAATGTGAAGAATGCAGAGACCATATAGTCATACTTTAGAAGGGTCTCTCAAATATAAATAACAACTTCAAGCAGTAGAGGAAGAAGTGGAGGATGCAGAAGTTGTGATAACCACCTTGAATGGCCTCCTAGGATCATGGGATTCATTCATTTGAGGAATGTGTGCCAGAAGGAATTGATTACTTTCAGAAGACTCTGGGAAGAGCACACATAAGAAGAAGCTTGACTCATAATAAGAGAAAAGAAGATGGGAGCAACTGAAGATCAAGCGCTCACGATTCAGAGAAGATCCCTCAAGTGATGAGGAATATGAAGAAATCAATTCTTGAAGAACCTATTAGCCATCTTAGTCATTTGGATAAGAAATTATGTTTTTATAGATGAAGAAGATGATGAAGCTGAAAGAAGGAGTCCACCCACGAAACAAATAAAGATAAGTATTCAATTGTCATTTCAAGATATTTTTTTGTTATGCATTTGTTTATATTCAGTTGATGTGTTATGCATGATAGAATGTTTGCATTAATGACAGTATACTACTAATATGCATGTGATGGGTAAGTAGCTCATGGTGCTATACAACTCTCCATTTCTACTTATCTAGAATGAAACCTCTTTGTTGACATATTGGATTAGTGCACAATCTCAATGATGTCTTGGTAGAGATGGAAGGCATCTAGAAACATTTCCGTGAGATATAGATGAATGTTGTATTGGATAAAATAGTTGCATGATTATATCTTTATGCATCAGAATTTTCCATTGTGAATATGCCTCATGAAATGTTTATAACCATACAAATGCATTTGACTTGTAGGAAAGATCGCATACAATTGCCTACAAGAGAAGAAGGATGAGACTTGTTCTAAAGAACAAGTGACAACAGTTCAAGAATTAATCCAAGATGAAGAATGATATGAAGATAATTTCAAAGAATGAAAGAGGCCTCAGACACACTCTAGTTATGTGACAATGTTGAGTGACATCATTGATGCAGATTCTTCCAGCTATGGAGAAGTATCCAAGAAGAAAGGGAAGGAGAGTATTAGTTCAAGAAGAATGATGTCTAGGATGCGATATTTGCAAGTTCCATCATGCAGTAGATGGAAACATCATGGGATACAAGGTAAGATTCATAGCAAGAGGCTTCTCATGGAAAGAAAGCATAGACTACAAAGAGACATTTTCAGCAACTAGAAGTTAAGACATATGACAGGAAGACTCATTTGTGCAAATTAAATAAGGCCTTGTACGAGATCAGAAGACACCCATGGGATAACACATACATGAGGAGCTTGAATACCACCTAGAGTGATGAAGATATTAACCTTTGCTACAAGTTTGAATATGAAATCCTATAGAGGATGACAAGCTCATAGATGGGTGTGAGAAGATCTTTTGGAAAGCTTCAAGATAGAGGATGTTAGTATCTAGTGACCCTAGATGGATACAAAGAATATTAGTAGTAGAGGAAGCTACTTGTCACTCCCGTACAAAATATTTCAATGCATAGATTATGAAAGGTAGAGGGAGAATGATGCTCCTATTTAGAGGGAGTGACTGCAAAATATCCCGAGGTTCAACATGGTACGATAGGATCAACAGCTTACTGATGGCTCTAGGATTTATCGAGAGTAAAGAGGATTCCAACCTTTCCTTCAAGGTTGAAGGAGGAATACCAGTGATGCTCATGTTATATGTCGATGGCTTGTTCCTGACATAAAAGAGGAACTCATTAAAGTTGTAAGAAGGAGACTTGCTTTCGAGTTCAAGATGAAGGACTTGGATATGATGCACTACTTTCTAGGCATGGAGGTGTGGAAAAATACAGATGGAATATCCCTAGGACAAGGGAAGTATGCAGTAGAGATCCTCAATAGGTTCAAGATGATGGATTGCAAGGCCATGACCACACCTATGGAATCGAAACTGAAGCCATTGAGTGATGCTTCATCAGAGTCGGTTGATGCTATGATGTATCGTTAGATGATTTGTTCCTATATGTATCTAAGGAATACGAGACTAGATATTCGCTTTTCCATGAACACATTGAGACATGTTCACCTAGTGGTTGCGAAGCATGTAGTGAGGTAGTTGAAGGGTACAGTTGAGTATGGGCTCAAGTATGAGGTGAATCAGTATATTAGCCTCGAGGGTTATGTGGATTCAGATTGGGTAGGTAGTGCCATTGATAGGAAGAGCACTTCGGGGTGTTGCTTCAGTATGAGATCAGGTGTGATCTCTTAGTTTAGTAGGAAGCAGTCCTGCATGGGGCTGAGTACAACTGAGAGAGGAGTAGTGAAGCTCTAGTATGTGATACAGATCGAGATCTCTCTAAATATGGAGTTCTAGCATAGCTGGTGAGACAGGTTTTTTAAGCATAAATCCTATCGAAGCTCCTAGGTTTCTCAGATGTAATCAGTCTTGTAGGTTGTCCTTGGATGTAATCGGTCCTAGGAAAGCTTGCAGGTTAACCTTGGATGTAATCAGCCCCGATGTGATTCTATGATAGAAATGGCCAGAGTGAAGTTTGAGTACTTCAGGGAGAAGCTTGGTGTTATCCAGATCAAGGTTCCTTCCAAGGGGAAGTGATGAGTCTGTGTGCCTTTATGACATGGTGATAGGATTGGTTCCTTCGATGATTAGATGTAAGTGTAGAGCCATTCTGATATGATTATGGGATGTGTTCCCACATGATCATATGTAAGTGCAGGGCCATTCTGATATGATTGTGGGATGTGTTCCCACATTATCAGATGTAAGTGCAGAGCCCTTCTGACATGGTTGTAGGATGTGTTCCTCCCATGGTAAGATATAAGTGCCGAGCCTTTCCAACATGGTTGCGGGATGTGTTCCTCCCATGTTAAGATATAAGTGTTGAGCCTTTCCGATATGGTTGCGAGATGTGTTCCTCCCATGATCGGATGTGAGTGATGGGACTTTCTGACATGGTTGTGGGATGTGTTCCTCCCATGGTTAGATGTGAGTGTTGGGTGTTCCTTTTTGACATGGTGGTGGATGTGTTCCCCCCATGGTTAGGTGTAAGTGTTGGGTAGGCCTTTCTGATATGGTTGTGGGATTTGTTCCTCCCATGGTCAGATATGTGCTGAAGAAGATGAATACCTACATGGAGGCTAGGCCTACAACCAACATGGAAAAGGGTTGGCTCTGTAGAACTTCCTATGATGAGAAGAATTGAGAGATAACACCAGTTGATCGAGATAGCGGAAGCAGTGATAATGATGATCCAGTGATGATCCAACTTTGATGATGATCTAGTGATGATGATCCAGCTTTGATGATGATCTAGTGATGATCCAGCTTTGATGATGATCTAGTGATGATCCAGTTTCGATGATGATCCAGTGATGATCCATACTTGATCCAGAGAAGAATACTTGTGCTGATGAATTGTGTCAAGAGAATACCTTCCTAGTTAAGAGGGAGTGTTGATGTATTTGTAACTTCAAAATGTATTCACTTGTATATCTTATATTGTACCCTGATGTTCCTATCAAGAGAATCAGTTGTATTTCATTATACCCCGATGTTCCTATCAAGAGAGTCATTAATATAATAAAGGCATGTAAAGTCATTAAGGTTAAACCTCCGTTGTAATTCAAGGAAATAGACCCCACAATTGAGTTAATTTTAACCCTCCTTGTTGATTAGAGGGGCAAAGTCCCCATAGTTGAGGGGCACTAGGGATATTAGACTCTCCTAGAGATGTCGGCCCTGGTAAGTAATTGTCAAGTCAGAAACTAGTATAAATAGAGAGTGAGACTCTCTATTTGTCACACACACTCACTCAAATGGGCACATGAGTGAGAGGGAGAAGTGATCACACAAGTGAGAGAGAGAGAACAACTGTTGGAGATCATCTTTTCTGTCTTTGGGTTTTACTGCTGCCATTGGTGCTCATTCTATCTCTAAGGAAGTTGCAGGGTTTTCTCCTTTATGGTTTCCCCAAGGAAAATTCTTTGTGTCTCTTGTCTCTTTTGATTATTGATGTGCATGTTGTTCTCTCAGATAAGATCCTAAGATCATATTGCTTAAATGATTAAAATCTAACAGAGATTAGGGTTTCATGCTTGAAAACCCTAGGAGGAAAAATCTAGTCATCTTGGAATTTTAGATATAAATTGAGTTTGGAAAAGGATCAAGAGATGAAAATTAGACCGAATGAAGATGAAATATTGATGTACCTTATACAATATTCTATCTCATATTCTCTATACTTCAAGAGATATGATCCCTCCAAAATAAGGTGTTTGTCTCTTCTAGACTTTAGTATTAAACAAGTGACGTAAGGATAATTTCTATATCAATAGATAGGAATATAAAAATTTAATTTCATAAGATGTTGTAGATAGGGAACAAATTGTAGTTTCTCTGATGCTATTTTCATACCATATATTGAAACATTGACACATGGAAGTCCATACAAGTTCTCTATACTGAACCAGTCCATAAACAGGTGAGCTTGGGAAAATTAACATAAGTTCCACTTAGTGAATCCAATATTCATATAACCTATGGCATTGGAAATCAGATAGATAAGGATACCTCGTGACAAAGTTTCAAATATTGAGGAGCATAAAATTCATAGATATAACATAATTATGATAGGAAAATTCTAGAGAAGAAATTGAAGAAACTAGGGCTTCATGTTTAGAACACATCCCTCCAACAATAAGTTGGAAAAGGAGGACCATCTAACTCGCTGTTGGAGGGAGAATATTCATGTGGAAAGAGTTTCTAATTATTTGAATTTTCAATTTTTGACTGCAAGACACTATGGAACACTGTGCGAAAGAACTAGGGCATCAATTTTTTGGAGTTTTCCTCCACATTTTTTGGAAAAGGACCTCACTAGACAACTCTCCTCAATGAGGCACATATTTTTGTTTGGGAAAAATTTTGATATTTCAAACTTGAAAAAAATAGGGCTAATTTATTAAACCCCAGGTCCACCAAAAGAAGTCTTACAAAAAATAACTGAAGCAAGCATCTAGTGGAAAAAAAATGCCATTGAAGTTCTGTTCTCTATATTTCCATTCGAGGTTCTCACTTTATCATGGTGAAAAATAGTACCAAGCTTGAGCGCAAGCTTGAAGGAGACGTGAACCTCCGTCCATAGAAGTATAAAGTGCCTCTCATACAAAAGAGCATGGCCTGAAAGAGTATGCAAAAGAGAATTTGTAGATCCAGAGAGAGATGAGGAGAAAGATAAGTATAAGAAGAACCTAGTCAAAGCCAAGAATACAAATTCCATCAAGGACCATTTAATCCTACATGTGTCATCCTTGTTGGTAGGAAGTTTTGGAGATAACTATTTGCACAACATCATGGATGTTGCACAAAGTCAATGTTGTTGTGCAAGGAGGAAGATGGCGCCCAGGGTGGATTGACCATATTTTGTATATTTTGGTCATTATTTTGTAGATTTTGGTCCAAGTATTTAGGAAGTTGACTTAAGTGGACCACTGATGTAAAGGTGCAAGCCTATAAATAGATCTGGGATTGTAAATGTTAAATCATCTAGAGATTGAACCTTTGTAAGAGCAGAACTATGGAACTGTGTTTGGATGCAAAGTTAATATGACATGACGGAGAATTGAGAGAAACACTGTGCCTTTTTACTTCTTCCTGTTTTCCTGTTTTGTGCGATGTGATATTTCAATATGATGTTTACTTCTAAATGATGCGATGCTTTCTTGCTATGATTGATGATATGTTGATAGATCTATTTATATTCTGCTATGATCCGATAATGATGATATGATCTAGTGAATGGTGATATGAATCTGTTAATGTATAAAAAAATTATTGGATCTACTAAGTAATGATGCAATAAGTAGAATAGTAGATGCACAATCCTCCTTCTTATTGCAAAAACTTGGTTCCAACAGTTCTCACTCGAATACCTGGGGTGAGACCTCATCTACTGTATAAGTGTTTTTGTACAGGGTAAAACCTGTATGGGCCGATGCTCAGGGAGATCACTATGGTAAGGGTGTCAAAAGAGAGTGAACCCCTGCCAATGGAAGGTTTTGTTAACAAATGGTTATGTTTTCGGGTCCCTAGTGTGAAGGAGAAGGAGGACATTTTGTGGCATCTGACGAGACCGAAATTCCAAGATTGGTTTCACTAGAAGGCATGGGAGTTTACTGTGAAAGAGAATCAGAACCCTAGAGTAACAATGCAGAAGTGGCTGGAGAGGAATCTATATTTAGATATACATGAGTAATTTTTCTCTAATTTTTCGATCATCTTGTATGAGTGGTTGGCATGATTGACCTATCGGAAGACAAATTTCCAAGGAGGTAAACCAACTGGATGGACTCCAGAACTGATCCAGCAACTATAGGAGGTAGACAACAGAGCATCAAGGGATGCTGAAGTTTGGATTGACAACATCTTTGAGGGCTACATCACTAAGTTCACGGTCAATACAGTTAAATCTTATAGTGATGCAAAAAGAGAATTATTCAAAGGACCAAGAGGTAGGTTTCTTTTATATTTACAATTTTCTATTAAGATGCTCATCTGCAAAAAAAGGCATATTGAAGATGAACTCCAATGAGTGGAGCCCTGGTGTGCAGAGGCTTTGGGTATCGTGGAGATGAGGGTTGGATGGAATGATATGGGGTAGATGGATGGAATTTATGATATGAATGTGACAAAATATGTGGAAGGAATTGGTCTTACGTGAGGTGGAGCAAGGTTTTAGCAAGAGAAGAGGCATAGAACAAGAGAGAGTCCTATTGCGACTGAAGCATGAGGCCACAAGAGAAGACCACATGGGACAAAGTGAACCTACAACGATGAAGGAGGAGACCAGGATACAACCAAGCCTGAGGAAATACCAACCCAAAGCAACAATGCACCCACACCTTCATGCACTGCGCTGCACTCAGAAAGAAATACTACCTCGACACCGACTTGTCCAATGTGTCAAAAACACTCTAATAGTAGCAGATCAACGAACATAGGAAGAATTCCCAGGATGGTGGGTGATGATGTGAAGTTACCCTTGTTTCATAGGAATGATATTGAGGATCCTGAGAAATACTAGTTTCTGTGTGAAACAGTTTGTACTATCAAGCAAGCTCAGGATGATGACGTTAAGAAGGGCCAGTTGGTGACAACCCTTTGAGGTCGCACACTGGATTGGTACATGAAATTTGTACAAGTTACCCCAGGGACTCTAGCGAAGACTCTGTTTGAAATCATAAAAGGATTGATTGAAGAGTTCATAAAACTGAAATATGAGGCACAATACATCACAGAGTTGAAAGGAGATTAACCAACATCCAAATGAAAAATTTTGGGATTTTGATCAGCGATTCAAAACAATGATGGCAAGAGTCATCTTTGAAATGATTGATTTTCAACATAAGGAATGGTTCATCACGAAATTAGTACCACATATCAGAATGCCTTTAATGCAGCAAAATATTGTGACACAGAGTGAGGCTCTAGAGACAACGATGAAATTGGAAGATTCACCTGTTGGTGAGACTGGGGTTTGTATGAATCATATTCAAACACAACTAGTGAATATGACAATCTAGTTACAAGATATCAAGAATAAAATAGATCATTGTGAGGAGGTTTGGTGTAATCGATTTCATGCAGAAGGACATCATAAGGATCAGTGTCTGGATTTTTGAAACTACTCGCTAAAGGGAGCTCCAAATCCATTGAGTCATGGTGGCATGCCATGGTGTCGCAGCTTCCAATTGCATCGGAATCGACATGAATATTGTGTGCATATGCAGAAGATGGTCATAGATTTATATTACACATTTTTTCAATCTTTTGGAAATGGAGATAAGGATTGTCGAGTATATAATTTTCTCCAGGACATAACAATGGACATGTACTACATGAAGGGATAATACCATCGAACGATGTCACAACTGGAGTAGCAAACGCAGGTGGTACAACCACCACCACAACCAAATTTTGTACCAAAGTTGCAACTACAATTTGTGCCACAAACACAGTTTTCCCCGCCACCTCCACAATGAAACCAGATGCAGTTTGCTCCATAGAAACCACAATATACTCAACTGTAGTATGCACAACTACAAACGAATCCTCCACAACAACAACAATTCAATCAACTACAGTATTAGTAGCAAGGAGGATTCCAAGGAGGACGAGGTGGAGGATTTGGTCAAGGTGGAGGATGAGGTAATGTACTTGTACAATATTATAATTATGGAGTATTGGGACATTATCAGATATATTTCCCAAACTTGCAAGCACATTGTACTTATTGTATCGTTGTTGAACACACTATTGAAAACTGTCTACAGTTGATCATGAAGTGGAAATCAAGGAACATTCTGTTGTTGCAGAACCATAACCAGAAGAAGAACCAAAACCAGATTCAGAATCAGAACCAAAATGAAAATCCAAATGAGAATCAACCAGTGAATCCACAACTAAATTAGAACAAAAGATGAACAGTTGCAGAGATCTCAATAGAACTGAGAATGTAGGACACTGACGTTGTTGTCATTACTCGTGAAGGTGCGATGATAGGGGATGATAGCCTACTTCCACAAATTTGGCTGGCTAGAAAGAAGGAAGTATAGTTTGATATTGACACTGAGAGGGAAACATTCTTTGAAGGACATGATGCGATAAGAAGAGATCTATGTAAGTTTCATATGTATGAAATACCACCTACTTTTGACTCAACTTTGGTAGCAGGACTATTGCAACATCATGGTTACTTGTATAACTTATTTGAAAGCTATCTGTCGCTAGAAAAAGATCTCGATGCACTCGCTGAGATTACGAGTATGTTGTATCAGCCAGAGAAGGGATGAAAGGATTCCATGGTTAACTCTTTGCACAAGAAAAAGACAGCGGAAGAGATGAGAATGAATATTCAAATTGGGGATTACAAGGTAGATTCACTCATTTTGGATCTAAGATCAGACATCAACATTCTAACAAAGTAGACATCGGAAAATATGGGGAAACCATAGTTGGCTTGGTCCCCTGTGCAGCTAGGACTGGATAACCAGGCCAGAGTAACACCCATTGGGCTAGTTCCGCGTCTCGCAGTGGAAGTTGAAGGGACGAAGACTTATGCCAATTTTTATGTGATTGAAGTTGTTGATGGCAGAGGCTCATATCTCGCACTACTGGGGATTGGATGGGCCAATGACATTTTGGCAGTGATCAATTTCAAGAAGTGCATGATGACCTTTGAAAACCGTGACATCGGAGTCATAGCTCTGATGGACCCAAATGAAAGAAGAAGATATGTCAAACCAGTTAAGGAAGAAGTTGTAGAAGGATGGGATCACACATATAACATCTCAAAGGATTACATCCATCTGACTATCAATGGTGAGCTGGGTTGGCGCAGATCTATATCTACGTCTTTGGACTTTGATGATGCTTTGGAGAACTGGTAGAATCAAATGCATGAGTTATTAATTCAAAAGTGTGGCCTTATTACTCAGTCGTTGTGTTGAGTCACAACTGAGATTGTTGAGTTGCCAGTATATGAAGGATTTCCTGAGTTTTCTGATTTTCTATTTTAATTTGAGGATAAGGTGTCATAACCACAACGATTGTTGGCATTGGATGAAGCATTGAAGGCTACTCCAGCACATTGGTGGGAGACCCATAAGAAGTGAATCAATGGGTGGTCGTAGTGTTGCAGGTTGATGACAGTTCACTTTGGTGAAGCAGAATAGTACCACACAGAGAGGTATTATTGAAGGAATGATCCCAATGCTCATCTTCTTGCATGTCAGACCATGTGGGTATCGCAACCAAAGAATGAGTGGGTACATTCTTTTGTCCACACATTGGATGAAACACAGCGACTATGGTATGTATCAGCTAAGCTATGCAGAGAGATCACTACCTGGGAAGAGTTGTCAATTTTCTTCAATCACACCTTCAATTTCATGGATACCAATCCAACCATTCATATTGCAGTGTAGCATATCCATGACGTTGTTATAAAGGTAGCTCCAGTTGCATATACATGAGACCCGCATGAAACACATACAATGTAGCTGATGATGGAGTGCTACAATGTGATTGGAGGGCCTAATGATGGTGACAATCCAAGGAACAACAATATTCCAGAGATAGAAGGGAGTTAGGATGTTGCAACACCTGAGGTACCGATGAATCAAATGAACCAACCATTAAAATTTTAGAAGGTCAACATTGGGACAGAGGAACAATGAAAGTTCATGAATGTTGGGCACTACTGGGATGAAGAGACAATGGAGAAGATCATAGATATGTTGAATGAATTCCAAGATTTGTTTTCTATAATGTTTTCTGAGATGAAGGGGATACGGGGATATTTGGGAGAGATGAAGATCCCATTGAATCCAAATGCAATGTCTATGAAGAAACAAATGTATCACCTGAATTCACGATACAAGGAAAGGGTCATGGTTGAGCTCGATAGAATGTTGGATGCTGGGATAATAGAACCAGTTGAGGAATCAGAATGGATCAGTCCCATGGTGGTGCAAGATAAGAAGACATGTGAGGTTCGGATTTGTGTTGACCTCAGAAAATTGAATGATGCATGTCTACATTATCCATTTATGACACCATTTACTGATGCGATATTAGAAGGAGTGGGAAGTCAAGAAATTTATTCATTCATGGATGTATTTTCTGGATAACACCAAATTAAGATCGCAAAAGAGGATCAACATAAGAAAAAAATTGTTACTGAATAGGGATGTTTTTAGTACACTATGATGGCATTTGGGATGAAGAATGCACCTGCGACATTTTCTAGGATTATTTTCCCTGCTTTCAAGGATTTTATTTAGAAGTTTTTGGCAGTTTACATGGATGAATATACAGTTTATGGATTTATTAGGGACCATCCAAAAAATCTATGACTGATGCTGGAGCGATGTCGACAGCATCAGATTGTTCTTAACTCAAATAATTTCATTTTCTGTGCATATTTTGGGATGTTTTTGGGGAATATTGTTTGCAAGGAAGGCCTTCTGGTTGACCCAGCTGAGATTGAGTTGATTTTGAGATTGCCACCACCTACAAATGTGAAGCAAATTAGAACACCACTAGGTAATACAAGATACTATCGCAAGTTCATCCGAGGTTATGCAACAATCACAACCCCTATGGAAAAGTAGCTAAAGAAGGATGCAGTATTTGTATGGAGTCGGGAGTGTTGTTATAGCTGATTTTACCACTCCAGGTGAATCACACTTGTATGGCCTTCCCCCTGTCCCTCTGCAGACTCCTTAGACCCCTTGGACCATTTTTTGTCCTTTGATGTTTCCTTGACCATCCCTAAAAACATGTGAAAAATGATACACGTGACTTTTAAACCCTTAATCGCGTATATACACGGGTTTGACCTCTAAAAACATGTACATCAGGATGTGTGCAAAATCCAAATCCTTTTGTAGTTTTCCTTGACATGGATCCGACTCACTTGACTCTTGGCCTTCCCTATGCCTTGAGATTGCTCGGATTCAACCTTTCATTACCCCTTTGAAAAGCTATATAAGGAACTCTATGGTACATTGAAGGCATATGAGAGAATTGAGAGCAAAGAAACTATAGTCCATTGTTGTCGGAACTTATCCTTGAGTCTACATCCCTTTGTCCCTTGGAGCACTTTGGTGTTCTTCCCAAGCTTTCCTTTTGCTTGTGAGCTTGCTATCGAGAGATGGAGGATTGAGGTGGTGGAGGCCCAAGTGGGGGATTCAATTTCTCCTATTCATAGACATGCCGAGAGAGGTTGTATCCATTGTAATATCTGATTTTTATTAATAGAAATATCTTTTCCTGTCCAATAATGTATGTTTGAATGAATATTTCATCCATGGGATGTTTTCAAATGCTTATACATTGTTGATTATATATGCTAGAATAGATATAACACCAATATATATAGTATGCTTGTATTGTTTACTTGTTGTTGAGGAAGTAATCTATCAATTCAAGCTGAAGTTGGAAAGCTCAACGGGGATCTACTTCAACCATCTAGAATAAGGTACAAGGTTTGATCCTTTAGTGTTAGATGTTTAATTTCTATTGCATATTGGAAAGGATTGATTTCTGGAGTCAAGCTGTCTATTGTGGTACCCCAAGCCATAGGAATTTCTCTCCGTAACAGAATTGGTGACTCTGCTAGGGAGTTCCTAGTAGTTGTCCTTTAGGGGTGTTCTATCGACATTCAATGAATTTGAATTGCTCTTTCTCTCTTGTTTTTGTGTCGGGTCTAGGGGCATGTTTGCCTAGTAGTGTCTGATTGGTGTGAAGTTTGTCTCAGCTTGTCTGTTTGCCTTTATTTTTTTTATGCACTTTTCTTCCTATACATGAGTTTTGAACTCACAGTCGCGTATACACACGGGTTTCTCTACTATTTTCGTGTATACACGTGGGTTTACTACAAACAATCACATATGCCCTTAGTTTTTCCTTTTAGAGGAAGTTAAATGGTTGCTGGGTGAAGTTTGATGATTTCTGAGTCTCCTTTGATACTACCAGAGTCTGGATACACCTCTGTTTTTGACTAGAGACATTTTTTTTAGGGTAAATTTCTTTTTTTTAAGAATGTTCTTGTCATTGCATTTTCAATTTTTTGTTTTGGGATTAGTGCATTAGACTTCTTTTACCTTAGTGCTTTGCTTGAGTGTTGCTTGAGTGTGCTTGCAGAGTCTGGCGGTTGTAGAATCATTCTTTTGCTTTTTATATCTCATTTTATTTCAAAAAATCCAAAAATATTTGCTTATCATCATGCATTGCATTTTGCATTTTGCATAGTACTTGCACTAGATTTGCTTTGGAGTATTAGTTAGGATTTCATATAGGAAAGCTTTCATTTATCATTTGAAGAAAATTGTGCATTTCATGTAGTAGCATACCCTGTTTTCATGGACACAATGCATTTGCATTGATTGTTAGGTGTGCATTTTACTTCATGTTGTGTCATAACACCATTAGTTGCACGACCATCTCCCTCTTTTGAGTAATAAAGCCAATTAAAATCAATGCTTAATTAAAATGAACTACACTATTTTATTTGATAGGGTTCACCAACAAGATTAGGTTTTAGGGTCTTGGAATAGTTCATTGTGAGTAAATTCTCCAAGACCACTAAACAACAACATGTATGTGTCTGTCCAGGTGAGTGTGTGAAATCCTTGGTATAACCAGTGTTTCTCAGGATCCTCCTCTCAAAAGGGAGTTAAGCACAAGGCAGTGTGAGCGGTTATTGATTGGGATGACCCCTAGTCATAACTGAGTAGCACCATAGATATTTCTAGGATTGTATTCGTATCTAGGGGCTCTTTCGAGAGTTTCGGGCTTTGCTACCCTACCCATACGGTCAATCCTATCTGCGACTGTCCGCCTGAGCATTGATTATATTGAGGTGACCTTAGTGGCCTTACCTAGGATATCGAGGGGGTACTTTGTAGGGGTTATTCTACAGGTGTCCCGGCCAGGTTGGGGTCGGACAGCACAATCACTTTACATGTTGAAGCTGAGGGCCACAATAATTGGTTACGTACCTCCGCTTGTTGTGTATGGGAGTCTCAAGCCTCTCCTAAGTGAGACATACCTGCTTCATTCGGGAGCTCACTTATTGTACCCTTGATTACTGGTATTTTTCTTTAGATTTTATTGGTGATTGCTTTAGGCACGTTAGCTTGCCTAGGGTTTGGGTAGATAGAGAGTCTTTTATATTTTTTGAGTCATTATAGATTCGGGTGCGTCTCCTCACCGTTCTCGTTGTTTAGCAGGACTTCCACCTTCTACATCTCCTCCTCCTTTGGGAGAGAGAAATAGACAGTCCAGGCGGACTACTTTGCACATTGATTCACACACCATGGGAGACCATATAGAAGGTATTCCTGAACCGCCTTCTCCCATTCATGTGGAAGATGGGGAGTTTACTCCTGCCTATGATCCTTCACCCGAATTTACTAGGTTACATCCTACAATTTCTAAGATAGAAACCTTTCATGATAGACCTACTTACTCTAGGGTTGATTCCCCATTGACGCATCACCGGTATGGAATGACAGAGGATGATGAGACTCATTTTGAACCCACGAGCACTAGTTATGGTAGTTATGGTATGTCTAGTTTTCCCACATAGGATTTGGAATTTCATGTCGAATCTAAGTTCAAGCCTAACACTATGCTTGGGGGCACTCTCATTCCTTACCATGCGGAGAGGTTTGGGAGCACTAGTCACATTGCACCTTCCATCCTGGCAGCAATTTGGGCTGGAACGTTGCTACGAGTTATGTCCATACTATGGTTACTAGACCAGTAGTGTCTCAGCTTCATGCACCACTTGTTGTTTCGGGAGGTCATGTTCATAATTCTAGAGGTCACGTTCCTACTTCTGGAATGTATATTCCTACTTCTGAAGCGTATGTTCATACTTACGGAGTGTCTCATGGGGCATCTCATGCGATGAGTTATGGACCTTATTATGGGATGCAGTATGGACAGGGTTCTTCACCTTATGAGGGTGTGTATCAATAACCTGCTTACTCTCCAAATTACAGCTTTCTAGCTCCTAATAGTCAAGGTCCACCACACTATGGTGCTTCCATGCCACCCTATATGGGTTGAACGGGATGAGGGAACTATGGCCAAGGCCATGGTGGTAATCAGACCTATGTGAATCAGAACTATCAGGGAGCGGTCCATAGACCTCATCATCCTAGGCTCCCTTTCCTCACAACGTTGAATCTTCATGACTTGTCAATATTGACGAATGATCCTGTAGCTCATGGCCTAGCTTGGTCGGCTGTCCCTACTAAGATTCCCTCAGACATACCCAAGTTTGAGGGAAAACTAGGAGAGGATCCAAGTGAACATGTTACTACCTTTCACCTATGGTGCTCTTCGAATTCCTTACACCAGGACTCCATTCGTTTAAGGCTGTTTCAACACACCCTTACAGGGCCTGCTGCAAAATGGTATATAGAGCTACCTAGGGGGGAATTCGCTTTATTCAATGACCTAGCGATGACTTTTCTTAACGACTTCTAGATACCAGTGCATTATGACGTTGGTACTCAACTCTTGTTGACATTTTAGCAAGATAAAGCCACACATATCTCAGATCATATCCAAGAGTGGCGTAGACGGAAGAGGTTAATTAAAGCCTTTATACCGCTGGAATTCCTCCTCGAATGGTTCCTTAAGTCATTATTTCCATATCTAGCGAATGATGTTTCTACATCTGGAGTGAAAAATGAGGAACAAGCGATTTTTAGGGCGGAGGAACTGGACTTGATTTATGCTCAGTCCGGTTTGTTATATGAGATCATTCCCAATGCTCCACGTTCTAGTTTCGACCCCAAAGTTAAACTTGGACCACATGCTGATGGCATTGTTGGTTGTGCAAGCGCTAAACCTGTGGATTCGGATGCAAAACAAGTTAGTCAATTGTCAATCAACCAATCTGTTTTGGGACAAGCCACAACTTCATCTAAACCTACCCAAACAGCAAGTCTACTTTCTGTGCAATCGTCGGACCAGAAGGGTAACCAGCAGCCTAGACAGAATAAAAAGAAGGGTAAGAATAATCATAAGGGTGGGAATAGGAATGAGAATGATAATAATGAAAAGAACGCCTATAATGTTGGGGGGGACAAGCAAGCTAAACGTAAGGTTAAATTCCCTTGCAAGTTGTGTAAGGACGATCACCTCAGTTACTTGTGCCTTCGTATCTATGAAGCCTCGAGATTCTTGGCACAGGGCCCAACTGTGCTGACTAACCCTTTACCTCACAATCAAAATATGAAATCGAGGACCCATGAACAGTCTGGTGGTGATAAAGATCCACTGGAGGGTGGTGGTCATGGTTGCATTAACATGGTACGTGCTGCAAAAGTTGTGACTCGTGTGAAGGACTATGGTTCGTCACAACCCAGCCAAGAAAAGGAACCTGATCTGCTAGGGTCCCCTTTGCGTATTGAGAAACTTGTGGATAAACTTGAAGCTACACCTCGCATTCCTAAGGGATTCCTTAAGTGTTCAGGGCATAATCCTAATGCCCAAGCTTCCCAGAACTATTCAGTTGTCGAGGATTTGGGCCACACTCCTTGTGCGATGTCTGCATTGGAAGTGCTTCAAAGTTGTCCTTCGCAAAGGAAGGATTTGCTTTTTGCCCTTGGTGTGAATGATGATGATTCTTCCTCCGTGATTAAATTTGAAACTGTAGGACTTTAGCCTTGCTTGTCTTACTATGTGTCTCTTTTGATTCACGTAGAATGTCTTAACATGACCGTCAAGAACACTGTGATTGACGAAGGCTCTGCCGCTTTTGTGATGTATTTATTGTTTTTGAAGGGTTTAGGTTCCCATGAGCTGTCTAAATCAGCGACCATGTTAATTGCATTCGATGGGAGATTGTTTAGGCCGTACGAAATCCTTCCTTCCCTTAAATTCCGTTTGGGAGGGAAGACCGTTGCGATAGAGGTCGAGGTGGTTGATGTGCCCCTTGACTACAATCTCTTGCTAGGTAGGAATTGGATGTACAGTATGCAAGCCATTGCTTCTTCCCTATTTCACGTTGTATTATTTCCATTTAATGGGAAGATAGTTACGATTGATCAAACAACATTCAAGAATCCGTCTGTTACCACATCTTTGGGAGCTTTGATCTCGATCGTTGAACACTCTCAGCCAGCAACTGGGAGTGTGGGTGTAGGGATGTATCCATCCCTCATGGGAAGCTTTAGTTGTCCTGCAGCGATCCTTATGATAGGGTCTAGTTCCAGTGAGGCTTCGAAATCTATGAGATCAGTGTCTTTTCGCATGAGTCATATGGAAGATCCTTGGATTCTTCCTACACTGAGTACTCCAAGTGAGCCCATCGTAACGAACATGTCGTTTCCTGCAACTATGATAGCTTATCAAGCTAATCTCGAGTGTATTGCAGAGCCTATTCCTTCCTCTTCGTGGACGGAGGAGGAGGACCTTTATGTGCTGCCAGCATGGGCAGTGCTGTCTTCTCACACGCATGACTACCTTGATAGTGTTTTCCCTTCAGATGAAGCAATTATTGAGGCCATGTTAGGAGTTGAGCCACCATGGGAGGAACTCCATCATAGATCTTACTTTCTTCCCAAGCTTGATCGCTTAGAGCGTGAGGACTTTAGGGCGATTCTTAGTGAGAGAGTTGGTAGTCCTATGGTTCCATTAAGCTCTCCTGGTCTGATGGTTGATGGAAACATGGCGAACATATCTTCAACGATTCCTATCAATATCTCTCGCGATCCTGGTAGGATTGAGAATGTCTATATTGGGGCAGAATGTTCCCATGCTGAGATTCAAGAATACATCGAGCTTTTTAAAGAATTCCGTGATATCTTTTCCTGGTCTTACAATGAAATGCCAGGTATTGACCCTTGTATTGTCGAACACGAGATTAATACTTATCCCAACGCTAAGCCTGTTCGACAACGCTTGCATGCGGTGAATTATAGGAAAGCACCCGCAATTAAGGCAGAGATAGAGAAACTGTTGAAAGTCGATTTTATCTATCTCGTTCCCTTGACAGAGTGGGTTTCAAACCCTGTTCCGGTGGATAAGAAGCAGGGAGCGATCCGCATATGTACTGATTTCTGTGATTTGAATCGTGCCTGTCCTAAGGAAAATTTCCCCACACCATTCATTGATCATATTTTGGATGAGTGTGCGGGTAGCGAGGTTTTCTCCTTTATGGATGGCTTTTTCAGATATAATCAGATACAAATTAAACCTGAGGACCAACATAAGACTGCATTTATTTGTCCTTGGGGAACTTTTGTATATCGAAAAATGCCTTTCGGCCTTAAAAACATTGGAGCTACATTTCAGCGGGCAATGACCTTGATCTTCCATGATCTCAAGTCAATTATTGAAGTATTTTTGGATGACCTTGCTACTCATTCTCGTATGAGAATGTGTCATTCCTATCACTTGATATTGGTATTCGAAAGATGCCGGCATTATTTGGTTAGGTTAAATCCTCATAAGTGCATCTTTTGTGTGAAGTCAGGTCGCTTGTTAGGATTCATCGTTTCTAAAGAGGGTATAAGAGTCGGCCCTTTGAAGGTTGAGGCAATACTTCAGTTGTCTCCCCCGAAAATATTCGTCATCTTCAATGTTTGCAAGGCATGGAAAACTTCTTACGAATATTTGTTGTCAATTTTACCAACTTGACTAGAGGATTCATGCGTCTTTTGAAGAAGGACACCACCTTTTGTTGGGATGAGTGAGCTCAGGAGTCCTTTGATGCGCTCAAGCGATCCCTAGCATCGGCCCCTGTGATTAATCCCCCAGACTATAGCCGTGATTTTCTACTTTATGTGGCCGCATCCATGGAGACGATTGGTATGGTTTTGGTTCAAGAGGATGAGGAGCTCCAAGAGCATGTCATATACTATCTGAGCCAGAACCTTATTGATGCAAAGATTCATTATTCTCATGTTGAGAAGCTTGCTTTAGCTACTATACATGCGGTTCAATGGTTGAGACATTATATTCTCCTTCGTCAGACCTTAGTTGTAGCCCATGTTAATCCATTTCAATTCGTCCTCACTCGAAGGATGATTGGGGGAAAATATAATAAATGGATTATCATCCTACAAGAATTTGATCTTGAGTTTGTTTCGGCAAAATCAAAGAAATCGTTAATTTTTGCAGATCTTATATCGGATTTCCCAAGCGAGACTGAGGAGTTGGTTTGTGAAGATACGTTTGTCGATGAACACATCTTCTTAATCTCAAATTTAGACCCATGGTATGGGGATATCATTATATATTTACAAACATTGAAGGTCCCTACTCACCTCTCACGAGATGAATGACGATGATTACGTCACGTGTCGAAGAATTACCTCATAGTGGATAACACTTTGTACCCCCGTGGGGTAGATTCCATTTTACGATGTTGTTTAACTCATGAAGAGGCTGAGGTAATGCTGAATGATTGCCACAGAGGGGCATGTGGTGGTCATTTATCTGGGCTTTCTATAGCCCCACAAATCTTAAGAGTGGGTTATTTATGGCTGTCGATCTTTAAGGATTGTGTAGATGCGGTCAAGAGGTGCCACCCTTTCCAGGTGTTCGCACATAATATGCACTTGAAACCTGCCCTGTTACATCCCATCATCACCGCTAGTCCCTTCACAAAGTGGGGGCTTGATTTTATGGATTGCAACCCAGCTTCAGCTGGGGGGCATCATCATATCATAGTGGTTGTTGATTACTTCACGAAATGGGATAAGGCTATGCCTACAATTAAATCCAAAGGTGAGACAACTGCGCACTTCGTATTCAACCAGATTATTACTCGGTTCAAAATTCTGAAAGAGCTTGTCATTGACCATGGCTCGCACTTTCAGAATCGTATGATGCAAGAGTTGGCATCAAATTTAGGGTACAAGCAAGAGCATTCCTCCTCTTACTACCCTCAAGTGAATGGAAAAGTAGAAGCAGTGAATAAATCATTCAAATCCATTCTCCAACGAACCATCACACAGAGTAAGAATAAGTGGCACATCATGTTATATCCTGCTTTGTGGGCATATAGAACCGCTGTTAAGACTGCCATGGGTTTTTCTCCATATCAACTTGTACATGGAGTGGAGTCAATATTTCCAGTTGAATGCGATATTCCTTCTTTGAATATAGTTGTAGAACTCTTACCAGACACTTCACCATTGGAGGAGCGTTTAGTCCACCTTGAGCAACTTGATGAACAACGTCGAGATGCCTTGGTGGCTCTAGAAGTAAATAAACGTCGCGTAAAGGTCTAGTACGATAAGTCTATCCATCCAAGGAGGTTTAGTGAGGGAGACTTGGTCCTTTTGTGGGATCAACTGAAAGAACCCTTGGGGGCAGGAAAGTTTAACCCCATGTGGCGTGGTCCTTACATTGTCAAACGTGTGTTAGAGAAGGGCGCTTATGAGTTAGTGGATTATGAGGGAACGACCTTGGAGGAGCATAGAAATGGGCTCTATCTGAAGAAGTAATATGCATGATTTTTAGCCAAGGCTGGTTATTGTATATTATTGTACAATTTTGCATAGTTAGGTATTTTTCTTATAGTGATCGGGTTTGTGATTAGTTTCCATTTCTTTTGGCAGATGTCAATGGAATCTTCCACCTACATAGGATTCACGGATGGTGCAAGCCGTCACACTCAACACTCAGCCTCTGCTGCTTGGGTGATTTATACTCCTATGGGTCAGGTACTGTCTTCAGGAGGCATATGTTTGCAGCCATGTTCAAACAATGTGGCTGAATATAGTGTCATTATTGAGCTTCTATGAGATGCCATTTCACATGGCGTTCTCTCTCTTGAGGTACATCTTGATTCAGAGTTAGTAGTGTCGCAACTTAATGGTTTGTACCATGTTAGAGATATGACGTTATTAAGAAGATTCTTACGTGTGAGATTATTAGAATGGCAATTTGACAATATAACGTACATACATATTCCAAGAATTAATAATCAAGTTACTGACTCATATGCTAACTACGTGTTAGATTGGCATTTGTTTCATACACAATAAATTCATCACAAACACAAATTTTTACACATGTAAATAAATAAACCGATCACCATCAAATTTTTATATAACATCCAAAATGTGGTAATGCATAGTGTCATGATACAAAAATGGGGCTCTCAAGCCACCAAGATATAATACACGGTAATACAAAATGTATAACTCCTAGGTATCTAAGCTTGTGGAGGAGGAGGGAGGTTGTGATCATGGAAGGTCACTACGGCTCTAGCTAGCCATCAGAATAATCACACCCATTCTCATGGTACACCCCACCTGGCACTGCATAGCCTTAGGCAAGTCCTCAACTTGCGCCATGGGAACTCTATGTGTCAGCCTAACAAAATTGTTATGAATGCTCTAGAGCATCCGCTCCGCATCCACACCCGTGATATCATCTCCTCTACCCCTCCGTCTGTGACGGGGGTAGCCTTTAGGCCGCCGTGGTCCCACATCTGCATGCAAATGGTATATGTCACTATGTATTGTCACCCAAAAAATATGTCTTTTGATTCCATATAATCAGAAAACACAAAAAAAATAAATAGCTCAAAAATTTAAAGAGGGGGTCGAGATTTGTTACCTATGTCACTGTATGCCAATCCTGGTGGTAGCGGCATGTCCAGGTCCCCCAGGAAATCTATTCCCGCATAGGGGTAGTGATCGATGGCACCCCTAGCGGGAAATCTAGCCACAATACCTTTTTTAGAATGGCCTAGAAACCTCAAATGACCATGGAATTTGATAAAAATTGCATCAAAATGGAAGAGAAGAGCATGGGTAAGTACCTGGAAGAAATGGTAGTGGATTCCGTCGACTAGATCTCCTGAAATTAGAGCTCAATTGGGTAAAAATTTCAAATGTTTTATAATGTTTTGATTTTTTTACTATTTATAGAAAATTTTCAAATTTTTGAAATTTTTTACCCCCTTTCCTATAGTTTGGACTATTTCTAATCATTTTGGACTGTTTTTGACCGAATTCATGATGTAGGAGACCTTTTTGAGTGCCGTTTCAGCCGTTGGATTGACCCATTCGCATCGGTATCAAGTATCATGTCTAAACTGGCATATAGGTTAGGTTTCATCACTGTTTTCATTTTGCATGACCTTATTATCGTTTCATCATAGCCTTAGGTACGAACCCACTCTATTATGTCACAGAACCTTCTCGCTATTTTAGAAGTGGCATGGTATGAGTGGTAGATCTTGACCTTACATGGGTACCCTAGTTAGCGCCTTATATGCATTTGATGCCCATGCTGACATTTTGTCATTTAGGGTGTGGGAGTCCATTGTATAGTATTGCCATGACATTTCACAAGAGCCTCATACTCCTCTTGATATTTTTGCTGGCCTATTTCCCTCAAGAATCCCTTATGTCAAGTTGTAATTGCATTATCATGAGCTTTGCCTCCCTTATTGAGCTTTATGCTGGCTTCCTTGACATTGTGTTTTAGCCATATAGCCCGAGCTTGTCTCATGTCTAGCCATGCAGAGCCATTTTATATATCCTTTGCAGCTTGATACCCTTTTTACCGAGAGGGGATTTCCCCTCGAGTGTCGATATCCTATGCATGTGTCCTTGCATTGAGCATAGGTATGTTCCACTGCTTGAAACTAGTTTGTTTTCCCCTATGACACTCGTCTCCTCCTAGTCTGTAACTATAAAGCAATTTTATTCTTTTTCAAGCTTTTTAAATATTTGAAAAAGTCCAAAAAAATCAAAAAACCAAAAATCCAGACAAGGAAAGATGTTATCTTTGGTAGCTGTCGAGTCGTGTCACCTTCGAACAGAGCACTGTATATCACATCCATTGGTTGGGTTTATAGTTTGACTTTAGGAGCTGTACTCGTTTATCTGAGTTTATCTCCACCGACTGGTTAAGCTTCCAGTCCCCATGGAGCCTCTGTCAATGCCTCCTGTGTCGTAGAGATGTCCCGTTTTGTATATCGATTCTATGCTACCTTTATTCCGTCACCATACACCATTATGCTCTTGTTCGAAGGAAGTTGAAACCTGAGTCGGCCATTCCTCAGTTATCTTGACTTTGCATGTCGACCATTCCCGGTATAGTTACTGGTTTGTGCACCTTATGATCAAGTCCTTCCACATTATACAACTTTGCTGAGTACCTCATGTTGGATGATGGGGGATGCCTTAATGCCCTACTTCCAGCGAATTTCATCCCATTGACTTCAGATCATTTATTTTGGGAATGGAATCTAGAGTCATTTTTAGTGCCTTGAGACTTGCAGTCATCAGTGGCAGGTTCTCTCACCATCGAGAGTATTTGGGAATATATCAATGTCCCCTGATCGATGGATCCTCTCAAGTGTTTGACCTCAACACATTTATTCACACTTGTTAGTTTGCACTCTAGTACCTTGATTCCCATTTTCATTATCGGTGGGTGATCTCGCGTCTATTAATGGTATACATCAATGAGTGGTAATCAGACGATGGACTACTATGTCCAACCTCGACACCTCTATTCACATAGTAGGACATCTACTTGTAGCGGTTTGTGTAGAAGACCTTCCAGATTGGTGGCATCTCTTATATGCTACCTCCTTGATCGTGCTAGTGTTCATGAGATTTCAGCTCTTGTGACTTCATTTCAGTATATGTCAGACATTTCCATTTTTTATGGAGATCTTGATCCATTATATATCTTTAGCCATTATGGAGATGATGGTCCTTTGTATATCTTCATCATGGAGGTTCTGATCTATGTATATTGTACGTGGCGATGACCACTTATGTGATATCTTGTATCATGCCTATTCATGGCCATTGTACTCTTATGTATCCGGGACTGCTATATGTATTTGCAGTTATGTGCAGAGTTCTATAATTGTACTATGCTGATTAGGTGGCTGGTCTTCCATTTGGGGTCCTTCATCACTCCACTTCTGGGATGGACTTATAATGTATTTTGGCCATCGTATGACCCCTCTGAGCTCACACATTAGGGGGCATCTATTATAGCTGATTTTACCACTCCAGGTGAATCACACTTGTATGGCCTTGCCCCTATCCCTCTGCAGACTCCTTAGATCCCTTGGACCATTTTTTTTCCTTTGATGTTTCCTTGACCATCCCTAAAAACATGTGAAAAATGATACACGTGACTTTTAAACCCTTAATCGCATATATACGTGGGTTTGACCTCTAAAACCACGTACATCGGGATGTGTACAAAATTCAAATCCTTTTGGAGTTTTCCTTGATAGGGATCCAAATCACTTGACTCCTAGCCTTCCCTATGCCTTGAGATCACTCAGATTCGATCTTTCATTAGCGCTTTGAAAAGATATATAAGGAACTCTATGGTACATTGAAGGCATATGAGAGAATTGAGAGCAAAGAAACTATAGTCCATTATTGCCAGAACTTATGCTTGAGTCTGCATCCCTTTGTCCCTTGGAGCACTTTGGTGTTCTTCCCAAGATTGCCTTTTGCTTGTGAGCTTGCTATCGAGAGATGGAGGATTGAGGTGGTGGAGGCCCAAGTGGGGGATTCAGTTTCTCTAATTTGCAGACATGCCGACAGAGGTTGTATCCATTGTAATATCTAATTTTTATTAATAGAAATATCTTTTCCTGTCCAATAATATATGTTTGAATGAATATTTCATCCATGGGATGTTTTCAAATGCTTATACATTGTTGATTATATATGCTAGAATAGATCTAACACCAATATATATAGTATGCTTGTATTTTTTACTTGTTGTTGAGGAAGTAATCTATCAATTCAAGCTGAAGTTGGAAAGCTCAATGGGGATCTACTTCAACCATCGAGAATAAGGTACGAGGTCTGATCCTTTAGTGTTAGATGTTTAATTTCTATTGCATATTGGAAAGGATTGATTTCTGGAGTCAAGCTGTCTGTTGTGGTACCCCAAGCCATAGGAATTTCTCTCTGTAACAAGTGTTAAGGAAGTTTCGACACATTAAATGCAAAGATGGGTTAGACACCAATAGTGGCTTTTCCTAATTGGAAGAAGGAATTCCATGTTCATGTTGATGCATTGTCAACTGCACTAGGAGTGGTGCTAGCATAGCCAGGAAAAGGTGATATTGATCACCCAATTTCTTTTTCTAATCGGAATCTATCGTCTGCAGAGAAGAATTGTACTATGATATAGAGAGAAGGGATGGCAATGGTATATGCATTGCAAAAGTTTCAACACTAACTATTGGGAGGTCATTTCAATATGTTCACGTATCACTCTGCTTTGAAATACTTGGTAAATAAGCCAGTGTTGGAGGGGAAGATATACCATTGGGTACTTCTCTTTCAAAAGTTTGATTTTAAGATAATTGTGAAGTTGGGTCACTTCAATGCAAGCCCATACCACTTATCGCGAATTGAGACAGGTGAATAAACGACGAACATTGAATATGGGTTACTAGATGCATAACTATTCAAAGTAGAGATGGTTGACGACTACTATGAGCAAATCATTCAGTTTTTAGCGACGGGAACAACACCAGAAGGGATTACTAAAATTTAGAAGAAGCAGTTTGTTGTTCGATTAGCGGATTTCTAGTTGATTGCTGGAGAACTCTATAAGCTGGGACCAGACGAGATCTTACAAAGATGTGTCCTATGGCATGAACAAGGGGTATTTATTAGCAAAAGCACATGTGAGAGTTTCAGGTGGACACTACGAAGGTCGCACTACTACTAGGAAGGTGGTTTGCATAGGACTTTGGTGGCCAACTCTCAACGGGGATACAAATGACTATGTACATACTTGCAATGTTTTTCCAAGGACTGGAAAACCATTAAGGAGAGATGAGATGTCACTATTACATGAGGTGACACTGCAACCATTTGATAAATGGATAGTGGAATTTGAGGGACTGATCAAATGACCTGGGAAGAGAACTGGTGAGTGGTATATCATCACAACAACAAATTATCCGATGAGATGGGCAGAGGCTGCACCAGTTCTATATTTCACTGCTGGGACAACAGAAAGGTTCCTATTTAACAATATTGTTACCCAGTTTGGTTGCCCAAAGATATTGATGAGCGATCAAGGAAGTCATGTCATCAATCGCACTGTCATTGCATTAACAGAGGAAATTTAGATACAACACAAGAAGAGTACCCCTTATCACCAACAAGTAAATGGGACAGTTAAGAATTCAACAAGGTGTTGGAGTATGCACTCACAAAGGAGTGTAATGCAAACCATGATGACTGGGATTTAAATATTCCAGCAGTTTTGTGGGCGTATCACACCACTTGCAAAAGATTGTCAGGGAAGACACCATTCAAGTTGGTGTATGGGAAGGAGGAAGTCATGCCAATGGAGTACATCGTTTCGAGTTTACGCATTCCAACAGCAAAAGGAATGGATGACGAAGGAGCATTAGAAGAACACCTTGCTCAGTTAGTGTATCTAGAGGAAGATGCTTTGTTGTAGGATTTCTTCGACGAGTTGAGAAGGATTGAAAGAAAGATTGGCATGATCAACATATCAAGAACAAACACTTGCAACAAGGAGACCTGGTGTTGATTTATGACAACAAGTTCACCAAACATCTAGGTAAGTTGCAGATGCATTAGACAGGTCTGCATGTTATCGATTCCATTACTACAGGAGGTGTAATTCAACTAAAGAGTTAGATGGTGCGATGTTTCCTAGGTTAGTAAATGGAAGTAGGATGAAGCCCTATAGGAAAGGCCTCATGTTGCACAATGCTTGAGGCACTACACAAAAAAAATCTATTTGTTTTTACATAAGATGGTACTTAGGAGGATGGCACACCAGGAGAAAGGGGTTGCACAAGCAGAAGAGTCAATGTCGCAGTTAGAGATTCATGTCGTGATGCTCGCGGGGCTGCGACAAAGTCAAGTCAGAAATAAATACAGTAGTTAAACCAGTTAACCGATGATGCTCTTGGACGAGACACATAGTAATGGTGTATCTGACCATTATATCGGGAGGGTCGGAGGTGGATTCAGGTGGTTAATGCAAGATTTGGTCATAATTATTATGAGATAATTCACACGGTTCAATCGACACTATAAGAAGGGGCAAGACGTGGTTTGAACTCACCATTGTGAAGCTTAAGTTTCCAAATATGTTGTAGAGTTGTTGTGGTGTGTTTTGTTATGTTACGCAACTGAGTTACAGAGCTAAGTCAAACTAAGGTGTCATGTTGTGAACTTTTGTATGGTTTTAAGGAATGCCGAGTGAGCCAATACTAGTAGAATTTCGAGTGGGAGAGACTTGCCAATAGTAGGGGTTACCATTGAGAAATAAGCATCCAACATGCTGGTTGGTTCGCCATCAATCCTGAAGAAGAAGAGAGGGGCACAGTGGCCCAAATACCTAGTATAGAATAGATGATCGACTATAACATCTACATGAGCACAAGAATAGGTGGTCACAAATATGGGGCCATCAACATTAGGAGCTAAGGATTCCACAGCTAGGAATTGGGTGTCCACTGCAGACATCCCTAGATATGTCCCTCCATGCAGACCTGTGATGTCCCTAAACCTTGAGATAAGGCCAAAGGTGCTAAAATTAAGACTAAATTAAGTTTAAGAACAATGGATATAGATAAATTACTATTGATATAACTAACCATTCACCACATAAGTTAAAACTTTTAATTCTAGAGATTGAATTATAACTAAAGTTGTGACACTTAATTATTTAATTATGCCACTTAATGAAATAATTAATCGTGACACTCATTTAATAATTTCCTAGGTGCAATAAAAAGGTTGTAATTGAAACAAGAACATCAATAATACAGGATAAACATCATATTCGGTGTGAATATCTAATTTATGTATTTTTGGTTTGTTTGATAGCATAGTTTATAAATAATCAAGTATTGATGGCATTGATTAAGTGCAAATAAATCTATTTTTTCGGTGCTATTATGTGTGTGATGTTTGTGGGAATAAAGAGTAAGAAAAAACACATATCAAAGAAAATCCATAGGCTACAATCTACAGCCACACCAAAACCATAGAAAACAAAGAACACCAACTGCAACTTCAGCCCTCAAAATCGGCTCCCGATGACTGTCCCCTACAGTCATCTCTCACTGATAAAAATCAGATCGTATGGCTGCCACCCTCCAACCATCGATTGATTTTACATCTAGAATACATCAGTTATCCTTATATCTGCAACTAATAACAAACATGAAGACAACTGATTTACAATCAAATGAAAGGTGCACTCATGTTGCCACCAGAAAACTTTCATACCAAAACAAACATATCTTGGTCATCGATAAAGTTTTTCAATGAAACGAAAGGTGTTGTTCACTAGAAATGTTGCTCTAGACACAATTGAACAGGTCTCACAACACAAAAATTACCATATATGGTCGAATCATATCATATGGTTGTGCCCCTCTCAATACAATAGAGCCAAAATTACAATTTTTTATTAAGAGGTGTTGGAGACATTTACCACCATACACACTCATTTTGGTCAATTTTTCCTAGTTAAACCACTATCCTAAGTTTTATTGACTTAATTGACATCAAAAGAGCACTGTATGACATCAGCATGAGCACACCCACACCTACCTTCAGTCAAGGAGGCTAACTTAGGCTTCTCCTACATTCGAGGAGGCTAACTGGAGCACTCTAGGGGTGATCTGAGTGTCATAAATGCACTTTATTGCTAACTAATGGTTATAATCAATTAAAAAGAGTAGTGAAGGTTCCTTCCTTCATTAAATTGATTATTTAATGAACTAGAGTCAACAGAGGCACCTCCAACCACTTCTGATGGTCAGTTACACCTCATTTAACCTCACTGGGGTTCATTGGAGTCATTGATGCACTACCACTTGTTGGTTGCCTTGCAGTGACATGTGTCTGAGCTACTTTCTATTAAAATCAGTCATTTATTGCACTCTAACTTTAGTTAGGGCTTAGTTGAGTCAATTAGGGTTTTGATCAGTGGTTAACTTGAGTGTTGACTATGACTTACATTCAATTAAGCTAGACTCACTCATTCAATTCGAATGACCTCCTTGGGAATTTGAATTGTCTTGGAATTCATTCTTCCAGCATGATCATTGTATTGTATTATTCATTATTCATTTGATTATACAGAGCTGCTACTTCTATTGCAACACCATTTTGCCAATTTTATGATTATCTGTCTGTATTCTTTGTGAGACTATGTTTTCAGTTCCTAGACCACTGTGACAAATTAATATGGTGTTAGAGCTCATGGTAGGATGAAGCTTATATCTCTCAAAAATAAGGTTTTTTGATAGATCTTACATGAAAAATTGAGCAATAGCTCAAAAATTCAGCACTGCACCAGAAGCCAAGGCTTACCACTTAATACCCCAAGTAAGGAAATTGTTGATCAAGCTTGCTTGATTGACTACACTAGGTGTGATGAAAACCTAAAATGTGCAGGCTGTCTGACCTTACAGTGCCCCTTTTGTTGTGATTTTTAGGTTTTTAATAGGTGAAAGCATTCGCTCCAATAGATTCAGATGGCTTCTTCCGTAGAACTCTTGACTCCGTTCAATTTCCACTCATGGAAAGGAGACATGGAGATCTAGCTACATGCTAGAGGACTCTATAGGGTCACTATGGACACTAAATAAGAGCCTGCTTCTATGACAGACAAAGCTATATTATTGAACAAGAAAGATGAAGCATTCATATTCTTGTGCCTCTTTGTTTCCCAGGATCTTCTTTTTCATCTTTCGGGATTGAAGACTCCAAAGGAAATCTGGGACAAATTGGAAACCCTGTATGGAAAGTAGGATGATTTGAGAGTATACCAGCTTGAGAATGAGTTGATGTCTCTCCATCCTTCCAATTTCGAGACCTTGAATGAATTTTTCACAAAGTTCAAGAACATTGTCTTACTGTTGAAGCAATGCAAAGTGGAGAAGGAGGATGATCAACTCATCCTTGCCATACTCTCCAAACTTGGAGATGATTATTCAGTTTTTTTCTCTACATTTCGTGCGGGGAATCTCATAACCCTTGGATGGAATATTCCTTCACTCAATGCCTTCATTGAGTCCCTAACAAGTGAACATGATAAGCTTGTCTATATGGGGATCATGAGATCCTCCCATGATCAAGCCCTCCATGTCTTGTGGCCCAAAGATCTGAAAGGTAAAGGAAAGCAGTAGAAGAATCCAAAAATTAAATTCAAAGCTCCTAAGCCTAAAGTTGAAAACCAGCAGCATGATGAGTCTTCTAGCTCAAAGAAGAACAAAGGAAAAGGGCATCATGGAAAGGAAAAAGTCAAGTGTTCATACTACGAGAAGGGCTTCCACCCTAAACATGCCTACATGAAGAAGAAACTTGGTGAAGCTACCTCTCTCCTTGAGAGAAATCACATCAATCTTCCGGAAAGCTTTCAGAGGAGAGATCGGCAAGATTGGGAACCACAACATGAAAGAGGTCATACCCTCATGGCAAGAACTTCAAATTCCAAATCACTCTTGATAGATTCTAGAGATTTTAATCACATGATGGATGAAAGAGACTCCTTATGATCTTTGGAGACCAGAAAATCCATCCCCATCCACATGGGAGATGACTCCACCATCATTTCAGAAGGACAAGGTACTGTTGATCTTGAGAATGGCTATTTATCAAATGTTTTGTATGTACTATCTCTGGCATAAAATATTCTTAGTTTCTATAAAATGACACATATGTGAGTTCCCAAGAGAGTATCCTTCAGTTCAAATGATGTAGATATCATGAAACTTGCATCCGAGAAACTTGTTGCATAAGGCCTTGCAAACCATCATACAAAAGCCTATGAGTTTTCCCATTTTGTGGCAGATGCAAAGCCCACCGCACTGCCGACTCATGGAAATGAAGTTAGTAGACTATGGCATGAGAGGTTCATCCATATCAACTTCAAATAATTTCAGCAATTACAAAAAAATCCATGGTTGAAGGCCTCCCGGTCATTAAGGCAACCACTGGAATTTGCAAGGGCTGTGTTGTTGGAAAGCACCCTAAGCACAAGTTCGATCGGGGGAAGACAAGCCAAGCTACATGCATCTTGAGACTGATACATTCTGATATCAGTGATCCCATGCGTATCACATCCATGAATGGATCAAGGTATGTTCTTACTTTTATTGATGATTTTTCCAGGTACACATGGGTCTTCTTTATCAAAAAGAAGTTTGAAGTTTGTGAAAAATTCATTGAATTGAAGGCCTTGCTCGAGAATGAATCTGGCCATAAGATCAATACCTTGAGATATGATAATGGAAAGGAGTATGTCAATAATTATTTTCTACAAATATGCTCCCAAAGTGGTATTCAATTCCATCATTCAATTCCCTACACTCCCCAGCATAACGGTGTCGCGGAAAGGAAGAATCGGTCTCTCAAGGAGATGACCACCTGTATGTTGGAATCAAAGAATTTGGATGCAAATTTGTGGGCTGAAGCCATGCATTCTACAGAATACATTTATAATAGAGTTCCACACTCATATTTGAAAGGGAATATCCCTTTTGAAGCATACTTCGGACACAAGCAGGATATGTCGAATCTGCGGGTGTTTGTGTCCACTGCATGGGCCCAAATTCCACTTGATAAAAGGAGGGATTTGAAACCACAAAGGATAGAATGTTTTTTTATTAGGTATCCTAATGAATCAAAAGGTTTCAAGCTACTGGATATCAAAACAAAATACATAATCATCGGAAGGAGTGTCAAGTTCGATGAGCCTCTTTAGGAGGTGGAACTAGTGAAGGAGAAAACTATTGAATTTCCTTCCTATTCTACTGAATATTTGGATGATGAAATTGGGGGTGATGACCCTGATTTGGATCCTATGATTTATGATATCAGTGTACAACAAACATTAGATGCTGAATCAGAACCTGAAATACAAAATTATCTCCCAACTTGGGCCCGACAGACACTCTCCTCCGTAGGAGATAACATTGGAAATCCGGATGATCCAAGGAGAACCCGGTTTGATTTCCAAAGAGAAGGTATTGCGCTCTCTTGTCCTGATTAATTGCTGTACAAATATTTTTATTTGATGATAATTTTAGACGCAAAGTCCTACTACCATTCTTGGAAGGATCCGAGATCGAAAGTTGCCATGGATGAAGAGATGAATTCTCTTCAGAAAAACACTACTTGGGAGATAATTTCTCTTCCTCCGGGAAGGAAATTGGTTCAATGCAAGTGGGTGTTTCAGACTAAGGTTTATGCATATGGAAGAACCTACAAATATAAGTCAAGGCTGGTGGCAAAAGTTTTCTCCCAGGTCCAAGGTGTGGACTACCATGAGATTTTTTCACCGGTTGCAAAAATGGACTCCATCCGCCTAGTTTTGGCAATTTCAGCATCTAAGCACTGGGAAGTGCATCATATAGATGTTAAGTTAGCCTTTATACATAGATATATTCATGAGGAGATATACATGAAGCAGCCTAAGGGCTACATCTCTGATCCATCTTTGGTTTGCAAGATAAAGAAGTCACTATATGGGTTAAAACAAGCCCCAAGAGAGTGGTATTCCAAGATGGATGCCTTCCTTCTCTCGCAAAAATTACAAAGGTGTATATCAGATCCAAATGTGTATATACAGCATTATGATGTTCATTTTATTATTATTTCCTTATATGTTTATGACTTACTGGTCAGAGGTAGCACAATTGCTTCTATTTCAGTCATCAAAACCACTCTCCACAATGCATTTGAAATGAACGATTTGGGGCTCTTAAAACAATTTTTGGGGCTCGAAATTGAGCAAAATTCTGATGGGATAATTGTCACTCAGTCAAAATACATATTAGACCTGTTAGTAAAGTTTAACATGGCTGAATGTAGGCCTACACCATTCCCTTTCCTTTCAAGGACCAGCCTTGAAGAGGGAAAAAACACACCTCCCATGGACTGCACTATTTATCGACAGCTGATTGGTAGCTTGTTGTACTTGACACATTCTCGGACTGATATATATTATGCCATGAATGCTGTATCAAGATACATGCAACAACCCCATGATATTCATTGGAAGGAAGCCACGAGGATCCTCTAGTACATTCATGGAACCAATACCTACGACATTCACTATGCTGCAGACTCCGAGCTAGAGCTGGTTGGATACATAGATTCCGATTGGGTGGGTGATTCTATTGATCAAAATTCAAATTTTGGATATGTATTCAAGTTTGGTGGTGGCCCCATTTGATGGTCTAGCAAAAATCATGCCGCCATATCATTGTCTTCAGCAGAGGCCGAGTATCGAGGAGCGGTGAATGCTTGCATCCAAGCTGTTTGGTTGCAAGGCATTCTTTCAGAGTTTGATATTGGTAGTAATTTGTCCACTATCCTATTTTGTGACAATTAAAGTGATATTAATATATCCATAGATCTAGTTACCAGGCAGAGGACCAAGCATGTAGAGATACACATGCACTATATCAGGGAGCTAGTGCATGACATGACCATCATTTTGCAATACTACCCAAATGATGGGTATATTGCAGACATATTCACCAATATATTTTTAGAAAATAAGTTCACTTACCTCTGTTCACTATTGGGGGTGATTTCATCAGGTTGATCCAACTACTTTCAGTGTTCAGCTTAAGGGGGGGATTTTCCCACTAGGTTTTCCCTCTTTTCCTCACTTAGTTTATTTTTGAGCATTGTTTGAATTTCAGTATTATACAGGGTGAACTATGGCCTTAGTTTTCGGGGCCCTAGCATTCTTATGGACTTTATGTTTTCTACTCCTCCTAAGTATAGCTTAAGGGGGGGTGTTGGAGACATTTACTACCATACACACTCATTTTGGTCAATTTGGCCTAGTTAAACCAATATCCTAAGTTTTATTGACTTAATTGACATCAGAGGATCACTCTATGACATCATCATGAGCACACCCATCCCTACCTTTAGTCAAGGAGGCTAACTTAGCCTTCTCCTACATTCGGGGAGGCTAACTGGAGCACTCCGGGGGTGATCTGAGTGTCATAAATGCACTTTATTGCTAACTGATGGTTACAATTAGTTAAACAAAGTAGTGAAGGTGCATTCCTTCATTGAATTGATTATTTAATGAACTGGAGTCAATAGAGGCACATCCAACCACTTATGATGGTCAGTTACACTTCAGTTAACCTCATTGGGGTTCATTGGAGTCATTGATGCACTACCACTTGTTGGTTGGCTTGTAGTGACATGTGTTTGAGCTACTTTTAGTTAGACTCAGTCATTTATTGCACTCTAACTTCAGTTAGGGCTCAGTTGAGTCAATTAGGGTTTTGATCAGTGGTTAACTTGAGTGTTGACTATGGTTTACATTTAGTTAAGCTAGACTCACTCATTCAATTCGAATGACCTCCTTGGGAATTCGAATTTTCCTGGCATTCATGCTTCCAACATTATCATTGTATTGTATTATTCATTATTCATTTGATTATACAGAGCTGCTACTTCCATTGCAATACCATTTTTCCAATTTTATGATTATCTGTCTGTATTCTTTGTGAGACTGTGTTTTCAGTTCCTAGACCAATGTGCCAAATTAATAAGAGGAAGAAGAATAGAAAGAAGGTAACGAGAAGAGAAACTGAATTCCATATTATATGATATTCATCCTTTCTCTATGAAGATCCTGACATTTAATACATGAAAACTCAAACAACCAATCAACCATCATTGCACATATACCAAATAAAATAATGTAATTAAAACATAACATAACAGAAATACTTATCTCAAAATATGGGCAACTGGATGCAGCGGGACAACTTTCCTCCCAGTCATAGACACTGTCAAGCCTTCCTCGCTTGAATAGGTCATTGCCAAGCTGATACCATGGATCCATGGGTAGAGGCTTACTTAGTCTGATTACTCTCGAAACTACCTCTTCCAAGAGACACAATACTTCCCACTACTACTTTCCCCTTTCCTAGCTTTCTATGTGAGAAACTGGACTAGTAGAGTGATAGAATGGTAGAAAAGGGAAACAAATAGACTCACTCTAAGTCTCAACACACTCTCAATAATATAAACATTCCAACATGGTTATATACCATCAGTCACATGGTCCAAAGATCAAGATTAACTTCAACAAGGATATGGAATACACATTTATAGCACAAGGAGGACAACTCTAACCCAAAGGGATCAACCCAAATTAGAGAGAGATAAGGTTTAAGATTCATCATGGAGAATTAAATTGAATTAGTGGAGTGGTGGCTTAGTTAAAAGATTCCCTTTACCAAATTAGCACCATGAGGAGGAGTTACCCAAAAACTAAGGAGTGGAGCCATGAAGAGCACATGGAGGCACACTAATGCATAAAGGGGGTTACAAAACATCAAGGAGGTTGAAACATGTGAGACATGGCATCAAATAAGGTCATAAATATCATGGAAGCACAAAAATAGGCTCATCAATGCATGGTGTAAGAGTGGAAGCTAGAAAATAGCTTATAACCTCTAAAAACTAGGAAAAGGGCTCATAAATGATGACAAACACATAACCGTGAGGGAATATATTCCCAAGGAGGGTTCCTTAGGAAAGAGGGGCCCACTAAGGTGTACATAATATGCAATATTAACTCCATAGTCCATAATTATTGAGAAAAGGGTTCGTTGTACAAGGTTTGGGTGACCAACATTATTAATCTCGCTAAGGTGAAAATATGAATTGGGATGGACAAAGTTAAGTCAACAACAAGTTATAAGGTGCTAGGGATGTCCTCATTCCCCCTATATTTGTGGAATCCATGGTCCCCCATACTTGTTTAGTTTCCTTTGCTGAGCCAGTTGTTTATTTAATCAATCATTAACAATATTCAAAGATAACATAGATGCTAGTAATACCATTAACATCAATAGTAGTGCCAAAGTCCAAAGTCATGTTATCAAACATTAATAATAAAACCTTAATCAAATTAATCATGTAAAGGAGCATAATTCCACAATAATATAAAATATCATAAGTCCATAATGCAAAAGAACATAAGTCACATGAAGGATCATAAGTCTAGGGCTTAACAACTGGGGTATTACATCTCCCTCCCCCTTAAACAATGCATCATCCTCGATGCATATTAGATACATGCCGCAAAATTTCAAAATAGATAAGGGTGTGATTCCTTCATTGTATCCTCTATCTCCCAAGTGGCATCCTTAGTACTGTAATGGGTCCATTGGACCTTTACCTGTCTAATTTCTTGATTTCGAAGCAGCTTGACCTTGCTTCCCAAAATGGCAACAGGTTGTATTGAAAAATACCCTTATGGTTCCACCTAGATCATTATCCATTCAATGACATGATTAGTAGCATGTTCATATATATATATATATATATCAATAAATAAAATAAAATCACTCTAATTACCTGGATTACATTCGAATCAATTACGTGGTTAGTATCAGGTATATACGTTTTCAATAAAGACACGTGAAACACATTATGTACTCTAATGCAAGCGGGAAGGGCCATCTCATGAGAAACAGGTCCTATCTTAGATAAGAACTCAAAATGTCCACAATATCTGGTGACCAGATTAAAGAAATTTCCCAAGTTTAAGGAACTCTTCTTGGGTTTGAATTTCAAAAACACATGATCTGCAACTTGAAACTGTGTGGCAGTCTTGTTATGGTCTACATAAATTTTCTTCTTGTCTTGAGCTACCTTTAGATTCTGATTTATCTTAACCATTTGATCCTCCATATCCTTTAATAATTCTGGTTCAACAATGACTCTATCTGTTGGGTTATCCCAACTGATGGGAGTTTTGCACTTCCTTACATACATGGCCTCGAAAGGACTCATCTTTAAAGAGAAAATATAGCCATTATTATAAGCAAATTCAACCAAGTATAAATAATCTTCCCACTTATATGGATGATCCATCACATAAATTTATCGTTAACATACATTCAATTACTTGGTTAACTCTTTCAGTTTTTTCCATATGTCTAAGGGTGGTATTGTAATGTTCCCATTCAAATAATTGCATAGCAGGACAATTCCATCAATCGTACTAGTTCCCTAGGTTGGATGGATACATTTGGAATTTTAATAAGGGATATAATACATTATGTTCAGACATTATAATTAGATAAATGTTTAATAATGAACCCTATTAAATAAATACAAGATAAAATTGAAGTGGCAATGGAGCATGGAGACACATGGAGATTATGGGGCCCACACAAGTTAGAAATTTTGTGCCACATGGCATCCTCCTCTTGCAATTTTGAATCCATGGGAAGCGTAAAGGCATTGGATGAGTTAGAATTCTAATAGACTTGGCCATATACATCATAGGTCTAATTTGGGAAGAAATGTAACTTACATGGTAGAGGAAGAGTCAATTTGGAGCTAGTGAGACACTTGGACTAGATTCCCTAGCTCTACGATCGTTGGGTAAAATATGCACTATCTACACACTTAATTGTCAACCCGGGAAGGTAACTTATGAGATGAAAACACTATATGTGCAAGATTGAAGGCTTGAACTAATATAAGCTAGTCTGAAGCTGATAATCTAGCTAAAATTGAGTAAGGGTTATGAACTATCAAACAGATCAGAATAGTATCAAACTATACTACTTTACCTTATAAACAAGAATGGAAATTACGAAGGAAAATACTAGTCTAAAAATAAATACTTAATTGAAAGTAAGCTACTCACTAAAAATGGAAATTACTTAACAATTACTGAAAATGGAAAAGGCTATTCAAATTTAGACCATGAAACAAATTCAGAAAGCTGACTGAAATACAATTCAGAAATTACAAGTTAAGGGAATCTAAGCATATGCAAATGACTTGGAAATAAATTAGATTCTAGAAGCAAGTATAAAACTTAATAACGTTATTCTCTTTCTAAATCAAATCCTATCCACAAACATCTTCATTAACTATGTAAATGAGAAAAACAGATCCTATGCTTGAACTAAGATGGATTATCAAATCATGAAAGCTAATGTACTTTCGAAAATGAAATTACCAAGTTTTAATCCAAAATCAACCTCAACAAAAATGGAGTAAACTAAGCTAAGATTGAAATGGATGAGTTCTAGAACAATAACAAGTTAAGGAATTAGACATAAAGTATTAACTATGATCAAGGTACAATCAGAAAGGAAAACTAAGGCAAAGATAAGCAAATGACTAAAACTGAATATGAAGCTTAAGAAAACATTATGCCATTAAAAATAAGGTTCTAATTACATTTACAAATGCTGGTTAACTACAAGAAATAAGGCAATTCAAGAACTTGAGAAAGTAGACTCTAATTAAGCATAAATCACAATAGAAAATATTAAAGGCTGAATGAAGGTCTAGCTAACAGTTTGGACAGACAGTTCGAATGATAGTCTGGATGACAACTTGGACATGCAGTCCAAATGACAATCTGGATGACAGAAAATGATATAAACTAAGGAAACGAGCAGAGTGAATGATCTTTACGCCATCTGGTTAGTGCATATGACCATACACTGCAAGAAAAGCTGTAAATAGACTGTTTAAAATGGAAAAAAAAGGAAGCAACTACACTAATTTATATCTAAGGAAAGAAACCATTTCTATTGCATAATGAAATAGAGCTGAAAGGTAAAGTAATTTAATCTACAGCTATAGGAAAATTAACAAAACTGAATTTAATCATAAACTAAGCTTTGAACTACTGGAATAATACAAATTCTAGCTAATTGCAAATGGAAAACTAAAAGACAAGCTGAAACAAGGTATACATGACTGGTCATTTAAATTCTGAAAATGTAAATTACATATAAACAATAGAAAACAAATTGCAGAAAATAAAATAGATGGTCTACTGGAAACCAAGTTAAATACATATACTGAAAAATAAACTATTTACTTGCAGAAAAGAAATACAAAAGATACATAAAAGAACCTCTCGTTGTTGAGGGGCCCTCCCAGCAATCAGAGATGTGAAGTTAAGTCAATCAGTCACCCATAGAAGACGAAAACATATATCCACAGCTGAAACAAATATTTTTTTATTAAAACTAGAACAAAGCTTATACAACATTTTTTTCTCCTCCTCTTCAAAACCAAATAGGTATTTATATGATGATTACAATGGATATCAGGTCGAACACCTCTTGTTAAAAATAGAGGTTCTTTACTGCTGTGAAACAACTCCATTAAAGCACACGAACAACTTAGAAAACGGCCAACCATAATTTCTCGAAAAGTTGGTTTCAAAGAACCACGATTTTCTCCCAAATGGATTTGTATTTTGAAATGGGACTATTCTGCACAAAACCCATATGCCATAATTTTCAAGTTCACTTCTATTTGCCCGAAAATCTAGCCTGAAAATCAACTGTCTATTAAAAACATGTGGTCTGCATGGGCGTATGGATGAATGTGTGGATGACCTGTAACTAAGATTTGTTCATAAATACAGATTTTGAGTGGATTTTCTGTTGGTTTGTTAGCCATATTGACAGTTGGGTGCTTGATTTCTATTGGCTGAACCACCATCCATTTATGAGTTTTTTTCTTTGTCATCCTTCTTCACATGATATGCTGCTAAATATTCTAGTTCGTTTAATTTTTCATGTGTGCATTGTTTCGCAGCCTGCAAATAAGAGAAAGTCCGTTAGTTTAAAACAAACATGATTATGAAATGACATTGATAAATGGTTTTATTTTTTTAAATGGAAAGTCAATGGATATGGAATTTTAACATGTAATTACCATAATTTAATACATTTCCACTTTAAATCTTTATTTTTAAATATTTTATATTATGGATGTTCTCAAACTTGTTTTATACTATTTTCCTTTTGTTTTAGATTTAAACAAATTTTGTTTTAAAATAATCCATTTTTTAATATTCCATTAATTTATCTAAAATATTGTCATAAATTTATGATCAATTCCTGGTTCTGACTTTCCCATGTAGGATCGACATGACTAACAAGAATTGGAAGAAACGGGTAAGCAAAACCAGTAAACTAACATGCAATCAAATCTAATTCAGAACTTAGGATCGAAAGAAAGGGATGAATGGAGTGCAGAACGTCTATTATTTGCAAAATACTACATTTAATACATAAAAATAACATATTTGTCGTACTTTACATTTACGAGATTTTAATTAATAAAACAGAGTAAAAGACAACTTTATTAAACACAGATGTATTAAATTACGGTAAATAGGTCAGAAATTAATGTAAATAAAACCATTATAAAAGACAATTTCGAGGCCCAACATACCCCTAGACCAAAGGTATGGCACGTCCTCATGCCATAAATGAATCGAAAGTGGTCTTTCATTTATTCAAAAAAAACTCTTCTTGATCATAAATAGTTTATAGGAAATCGTTCAGCAAAACAAAGCCATCTTTATTACTACATGAAAACTAGAACTTAGAGAAAAAAAGTTATGTTATGAGATGACCAAAAATACTTCATATTAGTTAATATTTCTTAATGCACACAATTCTACCACTAGTAATAATTCATGCTTATGAAGACCATATAAATTGAGATTCCCTCCCCCAAATTGAAGGTATGGCATGTCCTCGTGCCATGAATGAATTAAGACTGGGTTAAAATGAAAAACATGAGGGTATAGATAGTCTATAAAGCCTATAGGAAACTAGTCATCCGTGCTACTTCTCAAATGTTTATCGTCATTCAAGTAATTATGGACAGAGTATGCATTTCAAGTTCATTATACTCCTAAGTTTATGGGTCCCACTTCTAGGATAGTGATATCCTAGGTATAATATGAACTAGACAATAGGGTCTTAAGTGCAACTTACAAACATTATCAAATGGCAGATTGATGGAGTTCATTTTAGATCAACTATGCATACCTTCCTCTAGTATACCCACAACAACCTTTATTATCACATAGTCATTTTCTTATATATATATATATATATATATATATATATATATAGAGTNTGTCCTTCCCATGCAGATTCCCCTCTTTTAGTACGACCTGTTTAGTAACCCGTCGGGTTTACCTGGTCATACCATAGGCTAGTACCTGCTGTCAACGAGTCTATTTAGTACCCCAATGGGTTAACCTATTAAACCCATTTTCTATCAGATGCTCTTGTCCCAATGTTTCCAGTCCCTATAGATATTTGACAAATGATTTTTCCAATGGAGTGGTGGGGGAGCAGCTCTGAAAACCATGCTACATGATGGGATGGTATATGGATTGGAGGACAGCTAGTCTTCTCTTTTTTATTATTATAGAACCAAAATAAATGCTACAAGAGGAATCTACTGAATCGAAGATACACACGATTGATGGATTTAGTGTAAAGTGGATGAAGCCATAAGATAATGAATGAAATATGTCTCTAGTCCCAAATCTCGCCTCTTTCATAGAGATTTATAGTAGCGTTCCCCACAAACTAGGAATTTCATTCACCCTTATGCTACCATGTAGTAAAAATGCTTAAATAACAAGCCCTGATAATGAAGCTAGGATGTACGTGTGACCTCTATGTTTTAGATAGACCTTAATTTATGAAAAATCCCCATGATTTTTAAAGTTGGTCTTGAGTAATTGGTATAATAAGAAATATGCATGTATGAAAATGAATAATGATGTAAGATTGTTTTGGCTTAGTCTTTGGCATTATCTTCTTCTTAGTTCTTTTATTTGAAAAATAAAACAAAAAATGAAGTTGCATTATTCCCTAAACTAAGAATGCAACATTTTATTTATATATGTATTTCCCTACCCTAAGAAGAAAGAGAACATGTTTATTCAAGTATATGAGCTTTTCCAATGAATCCAAGTGCGAAGCAAAATGAGAATTGTACCTTTATCCACATATGAAAAGATTGTTGCAGTGATTACCTAAATGTAGAAGTTCAACCAACTTACTTTTCTTTGCATCAACAGGTGTCGAATGAAGGAATGGTATTGCGATCGAGTTACCTCTTGAAACCATCTTTCGATGTAGTCTTGGTACTCACCTTCCTTTGCTATGTCATATAGAGCATCTTCTTCTAGTTGAGCAATTGTTTGAGCACATGATGGATCTATTAGTTTGCATATAGAGAACTCTTTAATTTCTGGTTGCTCTCCTTCGGATGTAACCCCCAATGTATCAGCTTCTTTTGGAATCTCATAAAGAACATATTTTTGTAGTTCTTGGGATTTTGGTTTGCTTGTTATTTCAGAAGAGGTTGATAAGCTCTCAACTGCTATCAAGATATTTTCTTCTTGAGAGATTGAGACCCCAATTGTTGCTAGGATTTGAGAACGTTCTCTCATGCTAATGAACACCTTTGAATCCATTTGGTTGGTTGATAGGTCCTGCTTCACAAGGACTAGTCTCTGTGGTTCCTACAACACCCAAAATTTTTATGTGTTTTTGAGAAACTATCTACTACTAAAACAAATTTGTAATTTAAACACAACACACTAAAACACCTACATGAAATTAAATTGTGGAAATAAAAGTGCATCTAAGGACACTCTTTTACTAAAAGTAAAGATATCCAAGATAAAATAAGCACACTTTGCGAAAAACGCTTGCAAAAATAAGCTTGAAGAAAATAAAACACACTTGCAAAAATGAACAACAAGGCTTTGGGGTGACCCACTAAAGTGGATGCATCAAGCTGTCACACTATGAAAATTCTGTAGTGAAGTCGTCTTTGCGTCTTATCATTTCCCCTATCCCTTGTTGTGTAATGTAAATGCAACCTATCTACCCTTATCAACCTAGACTCCAACCCCTTTAGCACCTCCCCGACAACGGCGCCAAAATGTTGGGTAAAATATGCACTATATAATTCAACACTTAATTGTCAACAAGGGAAGGTAACTTATGAGATGCAAACACTATATGTGCAAGATTGAAGGCTTGAACTGATCTAAGCTAATCTAAAGCTGATAATCTACCTAAAATTGAGTACGGGTTCTCAACTATCAAATAGATCAGAATAGCATCAAACTATACTACTTTACCTTATAAACAAGTATGGAAATTATGAAAGAAAATACTAGTCTGAAAAGCAAGATTTAATTGAAAGTAAGCTACTCACAAAAAAATGGAAATTACTTAACAATTACTGAAAATGGAAAAGGCTATTCAAATTTAAAACATGAAACAAATCCAGAAATCTGACTGAAATACAATTCATAAATTACAATTTAAGAGAATCTAAGCATATGTAAATGACTTGGAAATAAATTAGACTCTCGAAGCAAGTATAAAACTTAATAAAGTTATTCTCTTTCTAAATCAAATCCTATCCATGAACATCTTTATTAACTATGTAAATGAGAAAAACATATCCTATGCTTGAACTAAGATGGATTATCAAATCATGAAAACTAATGTACTTTCGAAAATGAAATTACCAAGTTTTAATCCAAAATCAACCTCAACAAAAATGGAGTAAACTAAGCTAATATTGAAATCGATGAGTTCTAGAATAGTAACAAGTGAAGGAATCAGACATAAAGTATTAACTACAGATCAAGGTACAATCAAAAAGAAAAACTGAGTAAACTAAGCTAATATTGAAATTAATGAGTTCTAGAACAGTAACAAGTGAAGGAATCACACATATTAACTACAGATCAAGGTACAATCAAAAAGAAAAACTAAGGCAAAGATAAGCAAATGACTAAAAATGAATATGAAGCTTAAACAAAAATTATGCCATTCAAAACAAGGTTCTAATTACATGTACAATTGTTGGTTAACTACAAGAAATAAGGCAATTCGAGAACCTAAGAAATTAGACTCTAATTAAGCATAAAAACACAACAAAAAATATTAAAGGTTGAATGAAGGTCTGGATGGCAGTTTGGACAAACAGTCCGAATGGCAATCTGGATGACAGCTTGGACAGACAGTTTGAATGACAATCTGGATGACAGAAAATGATATAAACTAATGAAACGAGCAGACTAAATGATATTTACACCATCTGGTTACTGCATATGACCATACAGTGCAAGAAAAGTAGTAAATAGACTGTTTAAAATGGGAAAAAAAGGAAAAAACTACACTAATTTATATCTAAGGAAAAAAACCATTTCTATTGCATAATGAAATAGAGCTGAAAGGTAAACTAATTTAATCTATAGCTACAGGAAAATTAACAGAACTGAATTTAATCATAAACTAAGATTTGAACTACTGGAGTAATAAGAATTCTAGCTAATTGAAAATGAAAAACTAAAAGGAAAGCTGAAAGAAGGTATACATGACCGACCATTTAAATTCTGGAAATGTAAATTACATATAAACAACAGAAAACAAATTGCAGAAAATAAAACAGTATCTAGAGGAAACCAAGTTAAATACATATACTAGAAAATAAACTATTTACTTGCAGAAAAGAAATACAAAAGATACATAAAAGAACCTCTAGTTGTTGAGGAACCCTCCCAACAATCAGATATGTGAAGCTAAGTCAATCAATCACCCACAGAAGATGAAAACATATATCCACAGCTGAAACAAATATTTTTTTATTAAAACTAGAACAAAGTTTATACAACATTTTTTTTCCTCCTCTTCAAAACCAAAGAGGTATTTATATGATGACTACAATGGAGATTAGGTCGACCACCTCTTGCTAAAAATAGTGGTTCTTTACTGGTATGAAACAACTCCATTAAAGCACACGAACAGCTCAGAAAATGGCCAACCATAATTTTTGGAAAATTTGGTTTCAAAGAACCACGATTTTATCCCAAATGTCTTTGTATTTTGCTAAAATTCCTCACGATTGATTGAACTGGGCCTATTCTGCACAAAACCCATGTGCCATAAGTTTCAATTTCGCTTCGGTTTGCCTGAAAATCTAGACAGGAAATCAACTGTCTGTTAAAAACACGTGGTCTGCATGGGCGTCTGGATGAATGTCCGGATGATGCGTAACTAAGATTTGTTCATAAATCCGGATTCTGAACGGATTTTCTATTGGTTTGTTTCCCACATTAACAATTGGGTGCTTGATTTCTATTGGCTGAACCACCATCCATTTATGAGTTTGTTTCTTTGTTGTCCTTCTTCACATGATGTGTTGCGAAATATTCTAGCTTGTTTAATTTTTCATGCGTACATTGTTTCATAGCCTGGACATAAGTGAAAGTCCGTTAGTTTAAAACAAACATGATTATGAAATGGCATTGATAAATGGTTTTATGTTTTTAAATGGAAAGTCAACGGATATGAGTTTTTAACATGTAATTACCATAATTTAATACATTTCCACTTTAAATCTTTATTTTTAAATATTCTATATTATGGATGTTCTCAAATTTGTTTTATACTAATTTCCTTTTATTTTAGATTTAAACAAATTTTGTTTTAAAATAATCCTTTTTTTTAATATCCATTAATTTATCTAAAATATTGTCATAAATTTATGACGAATTCCTGGTTCTGACTTTCACATGTAGGATCGACATGACTAACAAGAATTAGAAGAAACGGGTAAGCCAAACCAGTAAACTAATATGCAACCAAATCTAATTTAGAACTTAGGATTGAAAGAAGGGGCTGAATGGAGTGCATAACGCCTATTATTTGGAAAATACTACATTTAATACATAAAAATAACATATTTGTTATATTTTACATTTATGAGATTTTAATTAATAAAACATAGTAAAAGACAACTTTATTGAACATAGATGTATTAAATTACGGTAAATAGGTCAGAAATTAATGTAAATAAAACTGTTGTAAAAGACAATTTAGAGGCCCAACAACGATAAAAATGATGAATATGCTATGAATTCTATGACACATATCAGATATGAAGGCTGAAATATGACATATCTAACATCTCATTTCGAACTAGAGAATCCAATAGAGCTCTCATGTGAGTTGGGGAAGCTCAATGGGCTCCTACTCGAATTTGGGGAAGGTGGAAGGTTAGGAAAGGGAGGACACATGGAAAATCATGAGCACACACCCAAATTTGAATTGGATTGAGTTTGTGCATGGATTGGGAACCTTATAAGGATAAGGATTTTTATAAAATATAGGAAGCAACCAAGAGAATGTCTTTTGATCATTTGAGAAATTGTCATTTGTGAATTGTGAGAGCTAGTGGATGACTAGTTTTCTTGCCTTAGCCAATTTTGAGGGTGAAAGATTCCCATCCAAGTTGGTTTTTGGCAAGGCCACTCAGGTATTTCATGGATATTTCATGGATTTTTAATTTCAGGTTTAATCTACATGGAATCTTGTGGTTTCTTCTATTGCAGCACTTCATGTCAACCATTTCCAGTTTTCATTGCATATTAATGCTCATGGAGGGATTGCACCTTAGGTGAGAAATTGTACTCTATGGGAGAGACTCTCCTGGTATATTTATGATTATAATCAGTACAATATTCTCTGTTATTCATTCTCAGAAATTTTCAAGTCGAAATAGCCAAGAGTTGTACGTCAAATTGACTTTTAAACTTTAAACAATGGCAATTTCCACACCATTTTGATATATGTCATGGTAATGATGATTATATCAAATGGAGGAATGTATCTATTATAAATTTATGATTAATATACTTTCATTAATGTGTATTACAATTTTTATGTTCAGTACTTAAGCATTGGAATCCATTTTACTCATTTTAATTTAATTGGGAGAAGATTTGGTACCTTTCCACTGTAAATTTGAGCATATAGATCTGTAGACAAATACACAACTCACAAAGAAGATCTCACAATTTACTCAGCAATTGAAGAATGAAATAGTGCAAAAGGCTTGCAGCTATGAATGCTTTCATTAATAAAAAAAGTAATTCAGATGATAATTACAATAATGTAAAATGGCTTTAATAGCCACAAGCAATTCGAATCCACATGAGGAAGTTCGAATTGATTAGACTCTACTTGACTGTAGGTAACCAAGACTTTGTCTAAATCACTATCAGATGACCCAGTAGTTAACAGTCCTTGTCTGAATCATAATTGGAGTTCATAGGAGCTTTAAAACACAACCAAGTGTTACATTTAGAGTTGACTAATGGTTAACTGACAGTGGTAGGTGAGAAAAGCACCCCACATGTGTGCAATCAATTAAACCTAGCACTAACTGAATGTAGAGGGCTGGAACTGAATGTAACTAACTCCTAACTTGGCTTGACTAGTCATCAACTGAAGTGAACTGACCTTGGTTGGTTTCGGCACTCCCAGTTGCTTCCTAAATTGTAGGGATTGATCTAGGAGACTCCTAAACTTATGCAATCAAGTGCAATAAGTGGCAGTGAGCCTCAATTAGTGTTCCTCACACTTTGGTAACTGAAACATGTGCCCTAATTAGGTCAAGTTTACCCAATGGTGCTAATGACTATAAATAGACTGGATGGACTCCTGATTTAAACATGACTCCCGATTTAGACATATGACCAAATTTGGACAAGGGAGGATTAATAATCCTAACACCCCCCCTGAATGCTAACTTGGAAAAACTATGGGCCCTGGTAACTAAGACCATAGGTCACCCATTACATCAAGTAAAATAAAGTAACTGCTCAATACAAGAAGCTAGGGCAAAAACCACATGGGAAAAAATCCCTCCTTCTATCTAAGTAGGTAGAATTAGGTCTCAAGTTTGAAAAACTTGAAAATATGTTGCTGCAATCTTCATCTCTGTAAGGTAGTGAAGCAGCATGCATGGTGTGCTGTGCACAGGTATTCTGGGGCCTGGCATGTAGACTTCTTCTTTTTCTCCAAAACTGATGATGGAAGGAAGGAGGAATGTAACTTTTGTCTCTTGCTGAATGAAGAGGTGTATGATCATATCCATTCTTCTGAATGTAGTAAGACTGAGCCCTTGCCATATTGCATCTTACAGGAATTCTATTACATCTCTCTGAAGGAGGCAAAATAGTATGGCATAGCGCAAGAGTCTTTCCTTTCTGAGTGTCAGTTGAGTTTCCAGTCATCTTCCTAGCTTCCAGTTTGGAAGTAGGGACTGAATCTAGATCTGAGTCACCCTAAATCTTAATGTCATAAACTGATATAAATGTATCTACAATACTAGTAGAAGTTGTAAAAGAAGTAGATGCAATGGTTTTACCTTCCCTTGCAGGTGGCCGCTGAGAGTGCACTGTTTCTAAAGGAGGCATGAAATGTGAGAACTCATATGCTCTTGAAGCATGATTCACAATACCCTTTGCTATGACGCTCCCAGTAGAGATATCTATGATCTCCACTGAGTAAGGACCAAATATCACTCGCTTTGGAGATCCAGTATGGGTCATCTGATAGACAGATAATAGGTTTGAAGCTAGGGAGGGAACAAACAACACATCTTTGAACCTTCCATGTTCAAGTTGGATAGAGCCCTTACCTTTGGTTTGGATTTTACTGTTATTGCCCATCTAAATACTAGGACCATCAAAGGACTGAAAAGAAGAGAATGATTCTATGGATGCAGCCATATGGTTGGAAGCTCCAGAATCAATGAGGAAGGCAGGTGTTGATGTGCAGCAAGCTTCCAATGCATGTCCTTTCCTTGGGTATTCTTCTTCTTCTTCTTCAAAGTATTCCTTCCTTGCGCTAGCAGGTACAGAAATGTTGTGCCTTTTCAAAAGAAGTGCCATTTCATCAAGTTGTCTTCTCATATAGGAGCTTTCTGAATGAAAGCCCCTTCCACAGTAAGGGCAGAGGACCTTTCCTTTGCCATTCTTCTTGCTTCTCTTCGAAATTGAAGGTTCTTTTGACTATTCAGACTCATCTCTTTGCTTCCCTCTGTCATTCGCTACCTTATCTCCTCTTGCAACAAGAGCTAGATCTTTGGGAGATCGAATGATCCCCATTTGGATCAATTTATCATTCTCAGAAATAAGAGATTGAATGAAAGCATTAAGAGTGGGCATCTTCCAATTTGGAGTAGTGAGCCTTACTGTTTGGAAGGTGGATACAAATATTGAGTAGTTTGAATTGAGCTTTGTGAGAATAGAAAGAATGAGCTGATCTTCATCCTTCTTCACTTTGCATTGCTTCAACTGATATATTAGGTTCTTGAACTTTGAGAAGAATTCATTTAGATATTTGAAATCTGATGGATTGAGAGTAATCAGATCATTTTCTAGCTGATGGATCCTCCTCTCATCATGCTTATCAAATAAGGAATAAAGCTTGTCCCAAAAATCCTTGGGAGTGTCCAAGTCTTGGATGTGAAATTGAATATCCCTAGAGACTAAGAATTGCATGAGTCCAATGGCTTCATCAAGCCTGTTCATGTACTTAGCTTTGTCTTTATCTGATTCTGGCTTGTCCTCTGTTTCTTCTATGAGTCTGAAGAGATGCTTGGTGCAGAGCAATACTTTCATGTCTTCCTTCCACTGGTGATAGTTGAAGGGAGTGAGAGGCTCTATTTGATGAGCCATTTCAAAGTAATAGGAAGAACTGAGCTGCTGTAGCGAATGCAATGAGAAGTAGAGGCTACTTGTAGAAAAAGTTGTAAGAAAACCTGATAACCTGTCACACAATCAAACAAACAAAATGATCTGGTTGGAGATCTGAGGAGGAGAGGAGTCTTTTCCACTGAGGCTCTAATACCATGTAAATTTGAGCATATAGATCTGTAGAAAAATACACAACTCACAAAGAAGATCTCACAATTTACTCAGCAATTGAAGAATGAAACAGTGCAAAAGGCTTGCAGCTGTGAATGCTTTCATTAATAAAAAAAGTAATTCAAATGATAATTAAAATAATGTAAAATGGCTTTAATAGCCACAAGCAATTCGAATCCACATGAGGAAGTTTGAATTTATTAGACTCTACTTGACTGTAGGTAACCAAGACTTTGTCTAAATCACTATCGGAGGACCCAGTAGTTAACTGTCCTTGTCTAAATCATAACCGGAGTTCATAGGAGCTTTAAAACACAACCAAGTGTTACATTTAGTGTTGAATAATGGTTAACTGACTATGGTAGGTGAGAAAATCACCCCACATGTGTGCAATCAATTAAACCTAGTGCTAACTGAATGTAGAGGGATAGAACTGAATGTAACTGACTCCTAACTTGGCTTGAATAGTCATCAACTGAAGTGAACTGACCTTGGTTGGTTTTGGCACTCCCAGTTGCTTCCTAAATTGTAGGGATTGATCTAGGAGACTCCTAAACTTATGCAATCAAGTGCAATAAGTGGTAGTGAGCCTCAATTAGTGTTCCCCACACTTTGGTAACTGAAACATGTGCCCCAATTAGGTCAAGTTTACCCAATGGTGCTAATGACTATAAATAGACTGGATGGACTCCCGATTTAGACATGAGTCCTGATTTAGACATATGACCAAATTTGGACAAGGGAGGATTAATAATCCTAACATCCACCAAGGGTCGAAATAGTGATTTGGGAGATTTTTTGGAGAGAGTCATAGCATCTTGTATAAAATGAACCATGATGCATATGAGAAATTAAAAATTTTACTTACATATCCCCTACCTCTATTCATAAATTCAAGTGGGTTTGGGATCATTTCAGAAGCCATTTCCAGCATTTACCCGAGGGGGATTGGAACGCCAATTTGCTAGTAAAGACTCCTACTTTGATCAGGATATATAACTAGTTTTCAGAAGTTATTGGAGGGTTATAATAATCTCTTAACATAATATTCAAGTCTTAATATCATTCATACACATTTTGAAAATATTTTGGAGCATTTGGGCCAATTTGGAGACCTAGACATCAAAACTAGTCAAAGGTCGAAATACAGAAGAAAAAAAAGTGAAAAATTGGTCATTTAATAAAATTTCAAAAAGGAAAATTAAAAGTGGTATCATATCATGGTCTTGGAACCTAATTTTAAATAGGATTCAAATAAATAATTCACCACCCTTAGACCCTGAAGTTGAAGGTGTTTTTGTTGAAGAAGAAGAAGTAGTAGAAGAAGAGGTACATTCTGTTGAAATTATGACTAACGAGGGGAAGGGATACATTGATCATGATAAGGTGGAATATATTAAACTCATACAAACTCTCTTTGATGAAATAACCAAGAACATGAACCAGCATCTGATGAAAGGATTCAAATTGTTGGCTAGCCAATTTCAAAGCAAATTAGGAGTAATAGGAGATAGCAGTAGTTCACAATTAGAAGAAAAGAAGACAATGGATGAGAATATTTTCTCAAGAATAGGACCCCATAATATACCCCATGAATTTCATAGCAAACCAAGTCCCACTACACCTAAATTTCTTGTACCCAAAGACGAGCCTAACATTCAACTTGAACTTTCTACAATGTAAAAAGAATGGGATAAATTGGATGAATATTGTAAGAGAAGTGTACCATTTGATCAATACTTTCTTGCTACAAAACAACTCAAAAATAAGGAACATAATAAGTCTCTATAAAAAACAAAGACTTAAATTGTGGCATTAGTAAATTTCTACTCCCTACTTTTGATGGTTCCTCCCAAAGTTCTGCTAACACTTGGGTGCAAAAATTAGATGTGTATTTTCAGCTGAATCAAATGGTGGAAGAAGATGCCATAAAAATGGCCATATTTCACTTGGAAGGAGATTCCAATGAATGGTGGTTCCAATGCCTAAAAAAATTAGGTCATGATAAAGTTAACATATATGGATAATTTATTGTTAGGGAACTAGAGAGATTTGAGCAAAAGATCCTGAATTGTCTTTCAAAGAACTAGCACAATTGAAGCAAGTTGGGACCCCCACTGATTATATGATGGAATTTCAAAAATCATCAATCAAGGTGACTTATGTGTCTATGGGAAGGTTAGTAATTATTTTCACTTAAGTTATTTATGAACCCTTAAAAGGTTTGGTCAAATCCCACAAGCCCACTACATTAAAATATTCAATGAGCTTGACTAGAGATCTCCAAAATGTGCTTCCTAGAACAAGATTTCCTCCCAAGCCTAACTTCGAATTTGAAAAGAAGACTTGGAAAAGAGATGCACCTAATAAGAATCATTTGCAAATATATTCAATTGAAAATAATAAGAAAGAAAGACTAAATAGGGATGAACTTCGAAGAAAAAAATTGTGCTTCACATGCATTCAACCATGGACACTGGGGCATAAATGCACTAAGGGAAAAACTCAATACATAGAAGTATTTTATGATAACGATGAGTATGAAGGGGGTATATATGAGTAAGGATACAATTCATATAAAAAAGAATCATATGAGACAACAACTGAAGAATAAATACAAGAAGAGAATCAACCTTCACCTGACAAAGAAAGAATGGCAGTACTTTCAATAGTGCCTTGCTATCACACTATTCGATGCAAGGGTGTGGTATTAGGAAAAATAAATTCAGTTTTGGTATATTGAGGAGAAACAAATAGCTTCATTGATGCAGATATGGTGGAGAAAAGGAATATAGCTGCTGAACCATTCGATGGCTTCACAGTTGTAATTCTCGGTCACAACTTGAATGCAGTGCAAAACATGGGTTCCAAATCTACAAGTCACCGTAGGTAACTATAATTTTATTGATAGTATTTATGTTGTTGATGTTGTTGATACTAATGTGGTTTTGGGAGTGCAATGACTGTATTCTATAGGGTATCATACAATAAATTATCAAATTCTTAAGATGAAAGTTCAAGATTCGAAAGGTGTACTAAGGGTTGTGAGAGGGTAACACACTTACCCAAATCAAGTAGTGAATTGCAATAGTATGTGATAAATATTGAGGCATGGGGACATAGAATGGTCCACTGAATGTCATATCACATCATCCAAGCCAAACATAAAGGTTTTTGAACACCCAAAGGAGATAGAGAAACTATTGAAAAAATATGAATTTTTTTTAGAGATTTTCCACATGGTAGACCACCTAATAGTGGGGTTGAGCACAACATTGTTTTGGAGGAGGGTACTCCATGAATTTAGATACCACCTTATAGACATCCCAAGAAATTCAGATATGAGATTGAGAAGGCCATCCAAGAACTCTTATAGTTGGGACTCATTAGACCAACCTCTTATAGATTTTGAGCTTTGAAAAAGAAGACCATAAAGAATAGGTATCATATTCCTATGATTTATGAGCTCATGGATGAGCTATTTGGATCCAAATATTTCTCCAAAATTGACCTTATATCATGTTATCATCAAATTCGAATGAAGGAAGAAGATGTGCAAAAGAATGATTTTCGATGTCATTATGGTCACTTTGAGTTTCTTGTTATGCCATTTGGATTAACCAATTCTCTAGTCACATTTCAAGAATGAATGAATAAAATATTTTTCAAGAAGATTATAAGGTTTGTTTTGGTATTCTTTGATTATATTCTCATTTACAATGAAACTTGGGAAGAGCACTTGCATCATCTAGAGATTGTGTTAAGAACTTTCCAATAACAGTCCTTGTTTGCTCAGATGTCTAAATGTGAATTTGGGATGGAGGAACTATTGTATATTGGGAACATTATTTGGAAAGAAGTAGTGAACGTAAACATGGAAAAAATAAGGTCTATATTAGAATAGCCATCACCAAAAAACATCGTCAAATTAAGAGGTTTCATTGGAATATGCACCTATTATAGAAAAGTTTGTGAAAGGATTTTCCAAGTTGACTTCTCCACTCACTGATTTGTCTAACAAGGATGTTTTCAAGTGGGGTGAATAGGATGAGAAGTACTTCCAAAAAATGAAAGAGGTAATGAGCAGTTGTCCCATACTTTCATTACCTAATTTTTCTAAGCCTTTTGTTGTTGAATGTGATGCTTCACGTGGAGGAATAGGGGATGCCTAACGCGAGGAAAACACCATATAGACTTTGAGAGAAGAAAGTTGCAGCCTCATGAAAACCTATATTGCATATATGAAAAATAATTGTTGGCCATCATACATGCATTTTCCAAGTTTCAACAATACTTGGTAGGAAACAAGTTTGTGGTGAAAACTGACCAGAATAGTCTAAGACACTTCCTCACCCAAAAGGATCTAAATGAAAGGAAACAAAAGTGGGTAAGAAATATTAAAGATTATGATTTTGATATAGAATATGTGAAAGGTAATAATAAAATTGTAGTAGATCCATTATCTCAAATACCTTATTTGTCTTTGATGGACATTGGTAAATATTGGAAAAATATGTTACCAGTTGAATATTCCAAAGATAATTTTGCTTGTGATGTGTTAGATGGAATAAAGGGTGATGATAAATATAGGATTGTGAATGGGATGATATATTATAAGGGAATAATTTATTTGGTTCAAGATTCAAATCTTAGTTAAAATTTTTTGTAAGAAGCACATGATTCCCCACTAGCTGGCCATCCAGGAATCTTCAAAACTTATAGGAATTTGAGGCAAAGATTATTTTCGAAGGGGATGAAGGAATATTTTTAGAAATATGTGAATTAATGTAAGGTATTTCAGTAAAACAAATCATAGCTTACATTCCTAGCTGGTTTATTGCAACCATTTCCCATTCGGGAGCAAAAATGGGACATCATCTCAATGGACTTCATCACCGGGTTGCCCAAATATTTGGGTAAGGATTGCATATATGTGGTAGTGGATAGATTGAAAAAAATTTCTCATTTATTTTCTATTACTTCATATTTTAGTGCTGCACAAGTGGTTGATATTTTTTTCAAATAAATCTTCAGATTGCATGGGCTCCCCAAGAGCATTATAAGTGATAGAGATAGTAGATTCATGGGTGATTTTTGGAAAGAAATTTTTAGATTGGTGGGAACTCAGTGGACTCAAAGTACATGATATCATACACAAATTTATGGACAAATAGAGAGAGTGAACCAATGGTTGTAAGGGTACCTAAGAAACTATGTGGGAGAGAAGCAAAAAGCATGGACAAAATGGCTACACTTGGGTGAGATTTGCTACAACACCACTTTTCATATGTCAATAGGGATGTATCCTTTAAAAAATTATATGGTTATGATGCACTTACCTTTTTTGAGATGATATTTGGTGATAGTAGAGCTCCAAAAGCTAAATCTTGGGTGGAAGAGAGGGAACAAAATTTAAAGCTTTTGAAAGGAAATTTGCAGGTTGCCCAAAATCAACAAAAACAATATGCAGATAGAAATAGAGAAGAAAGAACCTTTCAGGTCAATGATTTAGTATATTTTAGGTTGCATCCATACAAACAAACATCTCTCAAAAATAACAGGGAAGAAAAGCTAAAACCAAGATACTATGGCCCATACAAGGTAGTTCGGAAGATTGGGGAAGTAGCATATGAGTTGGAACTTCTGGAAGGGAGTAAAATCCATAATGTATTGCATGTTTCTTGTCTCAAAAAATCAGTTGGTATTAAAATTGTCACTTCAGAAATACTTCCTCCATCGGATGATGAAGTTCAGCTCACACTTTTTCCGGAAAATATTTTGAAGACAAGGAAAAGAAGATTGAGAAGCAGAACTATCAAAGGATACTCAGTACAATGGAAGGACCTACCAAGTGAAGATATCACATGGGAAGAGGAGAATATTTTACAGCATTGAAATATGAAATTTATTTACAATAAATATTGGGTGGGGAGTACTGTAATGTCCCCATTCAAATAATTTCATAGCAGGACAATTCCATCAGTCCTACTAGTTCCATAGGTTGGATGGATGCATTTGGAATTTTTATAATGGAGCTAATAAATGATGTTTGAAAATTATAATGGGATAAATATTTAATAATGTAGATTATTAAATAAATAAAAGAGAAAATTGAAGTGGAAATGGAGCATGGAGACACATGGAGACTATGGGGCCCACACAAGCTAGAAATTTTGTGCCACATGGCATCCTCCTCTTGCAATTTTGAATCCATGGGAATCCTAAAGGTTCTTGGATGAGTTAGAAGGATAATACACCTGGCCATATGCATCATAGGTATAATTTTTGAAGAAATGTAACTCACATGGGAGAGGAAGAGCCCTTTTGGAGCTAGTGAGACAGTTGGACTAGATTCCCTATATCTATGACAACAATGATGAATATTCTATGACACAAATTAGATATTAAGGATGACATATGAAATATATGACATTTTTGGTCAAAATATAGCGTCCAAGAGAGCTCTCATGTGATTTGGGGAAGCTCAATGAGCTCCTACTCGAATTTGGGGAAGGTGGAAGGCTAGGAAAGGGAGGACACATGGAAATGTTGATGTATTTGTAACTTCGGAATGTATTCACTTGTATATTTTATATGTTTTATGTATTTGTACCCTGATTTTTCTATAGAGATAATAATTAATGTAATCAATTCATGTAAAGTCATAGAGTTTAACCCTCCTTTGTAAGTTGGGGCAATAGTCCCCACAGTTTTGGGGTATAAGGGTTATTAGACTCTCTTAGAGAAGTTGTCCCTGGTAAGTAATTGTCAAGTCAAAAACTAGTATAAATAGAGAGTGAGCCTCTCTATTTGAGAGACACACTCACTCAACTGTAGCACATGAGTGAGAGAAGAGGAGCTTGCACAAGTTAGAGAGAGAACAGTTGTCAAAGATCATCTTTGTGTCTTTGGGTTTTACCTTCTCTATTGGTGCTCATTCTATCTCTGAGGAAGTTGTGGGGTTTTATCCTTTATGGTTTTCCTGAGGAAAACTCTTTGTGTCTCTTGTCTCTTTTTATTATTGATGTGCATGTTATTCTCTCAGATAAGATCCTAGATCATATTGCTTAAATGATAAAAATATAACATGGTATCAGAGCTAACCTGAGAAGAATACACTGTGCAGCTGTAGAAGCTAGGGATTCTTACTTTTTGTGTCTCTCTCCTTAGATCATCAGAAAAATGAGGCTATCATAACTCTCCATTGAAGTGAGAACCTTTTCGTCGAAGCATAATTTGATTCCAGCCATTTGTCAGTTTTTGACTTGTCACTACTGCGGGAAATTAAGGCTTTTCACATAAGATGAATTTTTGAGTGAGCCTAGCATAGGATTTCTCTCCTCCTCAAAAAATAAATTTAGAGACCAGGATCAAAAATTTTGGTTGGGTAAAAATCGGGGAAAGTCAAACCCTAATTTGACCCTGGACCTGAAAATCCCTAAAATACTAAAACTAGTAGTTTTGGTACATTCTCTATATCTTTAGATTGGAGAAGGCTTGGGAGACAAAAATTTTACAAGACGAAGATAAATTCTTGATGTACCATGTGTAAATATTTCATCTTCATATTCGCTATATTCTGGGAGATATGATTCCTCCAAATCAGGGTTCCAGCCTCTCCTAGGATTCATCCCTAAACAAGACACCTTGGGAGAATTTCTATATATTAGGATAACAAGGTCCAAATTAAATTTTACAAGATGTTATAGATAGTGCACGAAATTTAATTTCTTTGGTAAAAGTTGCAGACCTTGAAGGTGAAACAATGATACGTGGCAGTTTGTGCAAGTTCTCTATGCTGAACCGTCCTGAAACAGGTCATCTTGGGAAAACTCAAATAAGTACCAATTGGTGAAACCAATTCTGATCAAAAATATGGTGTTGGAAATAGGATAGACAAGGATGCCACAGGAGGGAGTTTCAGACACAATGGAGCGGTAATTTTGGATATATTGCAGAAAGAATATCTTGGTATTATGTAGAAGAAATTGAAGAAAACTAGGGTATAAGGTATTTTGCAGTTCTGACCACAATTTTGGGAAAATGAGGATGCTGCTCAGATTTCCTTGAGGAAGTGCATATTTCTATCCAATCATATATGAAAGATTCCAAGTTTTGAAAATTAGTGTTTCTCTAACAAACCCTAGATAAACCAAATATGGAACCAGGATGGACACCTCAAATCAGTAAGATCTAATATTTTTCTATTTATATTTGAGGTTCTCATTTCAAAGTGAATAATCACACCATATTGATGACAATATTGGTGAAGCTGACAAATTCCAATCATGGAATTATAGGATCTCATTGGTTCTTTAAGAAAATGAATTGGACACCTACATAAGTGGAGAGGTTCCAGTTCCAGAGGGAGATGACGCTAAAACCTTACACAAGAAGGACTTGGTCAAGTCTAAGAGGATCACATTATACCACAAGTGTCTTCCCTAAATACATGTAAAGAGATGTTTGATTCCTTGACCAAGCTATTTTGAAGGGAAGAATATAAATTGGAAGAAGTATAGGAACTCCGTGATCCTTGAAGAAATTGACTTAGATAGGTATTTCAGTAAAGATGTTATAAGATCTAGAGGGAGATGAGGATAAGGATAGAGCCAAGAGAATCATTGCAGATTCTATTAAAGATCATCTCATTCCTCATGTGTCATCCTTGAAGACACCAAAAGGAATTGTTCGATCCTATGACGAAGCAATCGAAGAAGAATAAGATATTGTTATAACCACCTTGAATGGCCTCCCAGGATCATGGGATTAGTTCATTCAAGCAATGCGTGCCAGAAGGAAGTGATTACCTTCAATAGACTCTAGGAAGAGTGCACACAAGAAGAATATCAACTCATAATAAGAGAAGAGAAAATGGGAGCAACTGAGGATCAAGCTCTCATGATCCAAAGAAGATCCCTCAAGTGATGAGGAATATAAACGACTCAACTCTTGAAGAATATATTATCCATCTTAGCATTTGGATAAGAAATAATGTTGTTATGAATGAAGAAGATGATGAAGCTGAAGGATCAAGAGGGAGTCTACCCATGAAACGAATAAAGATAAGTATTCAATTTTCATTTCATGATATTATTTTGTTATGCATTTATTTATATTTAGTTCATGTGTTATGCATGATAAAATGTTTGCATTAATTCCAGTATACTACTGTTTGGATATTTAGACACTTAGGAGTTAGTTAATATCAACTTGTGTAATATATTCGTTAGGTAAAGTGTGTTTATTTAGTATGCATTAGTATGCATTTGTAAATATTCTAATCCAACGGTCATGATATGTTCTAGACATAGAGTGATCCGACGGTTCAACTTCTCTTAGATCATACCTACCATTGATCCATGGCTTAACACCCGATTGGTCCATGATCTCTATTTAAAGAGCATGGAGGGTGCTTAGCTAGTTGATCGATTATGAGAAGCTCATGTTACTTTATTTCTTCAGCAGAAGCAGAATATCGAGCCGCAGTTAATGCCAATCAGGAAGCTTTATGGCTTCGATAGATCCTTTCAGAGTTTGGATTCGAGTAGCAGCAGCCTACTCCACTTTGGTGCAACAATCAAAGTGCCATCAAGCTTGCCAAAGATCTAGTTCTACATCAGCACAGCAAACACATTGAGCTACACATGCACTTCATCAAAAATATTGTTCATGATCATGTTATTGGAATGCTGTATTTCCCTACAGATGATCAAGTTGTAGACATCTTCACCAAGTCTCTTACAGAAGCAAAGTTTTCTAAACTGTTGTAATCCTACAGATCACATAAGGTTACCAATAATACATACAAAAACATACACAGAAGCAAGAGACAAGAACTGATAGCATGAACAGATTATATTATTCTCAATAGGTCATACAAAGCCAAGAACTGAACTGAACTATGTTCTTGTGTGGCTCAACAGCCTAATATACATGTTACAAACAGTTACAATCATAACTACCTGTCGGTTCACCGAACCGACACGACTATTAGTTAACAGACTAACTACTATGTTTACTCAGCCGACCGACGTAGTCGGTCTCTCGACTTAGTCGGCTGGTCGACTAAGTCGGTCTTTGCTCAAGTCGACTTATGTCGACTTGCTCCTTCTACATCTCCCCCACAAACAAAACATTTCTTCGTCCCGAAGAAAGAGGGAGGTAAAAAACAAAAAGAGATTAGAATGCCCAGAATTAGATCGGAAAAAAGGGAAACTGCTACTGAGGTGGGCTGTGCAACCGAATAGTTGGTCTTCTCTGTACACAGACTGCGACTATGGCTGGTGCTGTGATGGCAAGATGATGTTGAAAATCCGTCCATGTCTGCAAGGCTTTCTGAATGTCGATAGTCAGAGTAGTGAGATTTGAGAGTACCGACATCTTCTCTGCCATTGCCATTTCTGCAATATTTTCCATGTTGGGGCCCAGCAGCTGATTGTGTTCTTCCGCAGTCTCAAGGAGTCTTTTCATCTGCGGACAGATGTTGTCGACTTTCTCCAAGTTGGGAAGTGCGTGCTGAACCTACTGGTGTGCCTCACGTTCCAACTGCTGCAGCTTAGTGCTTTCCATCACTATTTGATCCTCGATTGTCTGCCTCAGTTCTGTCTCAGTCGACTTCCTTCTTTCCAAGGCCTGAATGCCTTGTCTGGTCTGCCTCGTCTGACTATAGACCTGCCCATAATGAGTAGGCCATTCTCGGAGTACTTCCTCAGTTACAATGGATTCCTCCATGTGGTCTTGTAGAAGTTTGTGAGCCTCCGAGAATGCTGTGTGTTGAGTCAGGAGCAGTCGGATAGTTTCTTCTTTTTGCCCGGTCTTAGTCTCGTGGAGGTGGATCTGGATGGTCGACACCAACCCTTCAAACAGCTGATATGCTCTGTCCAGTGGTCGGTCGGTAGCAGCTTCGACAGGTCCTGGGGTAACAGTCTGTACAAGAGACCTGCACTTGTCGAGGAACTCGACTTCTTTGGTCTCCTTATCTTTGAGCTGTGTCCTTAGTCGGGTCGTCCTCCTCTTCGACTCTTTTGCTAGGTTGCTCAGTAGCTGGCCAACCTCTGAGTCGGACAACGAGCTTACATCTCGTAAGCTGATCCTTAGCTGATCGGGTCTAGGAAGAGGTTCTGTTGGTTCCTCTGCTTGCTCTGTTGGTTTGTCGGGAGGATCTGCAGAAGTGGAAGGTGGATCAGAGGTCGAAGGGGTGTGGGTCGGAGGGTTGGGTTCAGTAGTCTGGGATTGTTCAGTTTGGGGAGGGGGTATGTTCACCTTCGGCGGTGGTGATGATGGTGGTCTCGGCTGTGACTCAGGTGGTGGTGGAGGCGGTGGAGATGATGGTGGGGGGGGTGTTGGGAGTGGGGAGGAAGGGTTTCCTGACCCTGGTGGTGATGGAGAATGGTGTTGGGGACTTTGGTCGGAAGATATAATTTCTTCTTCCGGTGGGACTTGGTAGTCGGTGAAGGTCTGTTCAATGCCTGATACTTCGCCACCTTCAGGTGTCCTTGTAAATATTGTTGTTTGCTGGGCGTATACCTTGCTGCTGGCTTTCAAGGGTGTTGTCGTCCTTATTGTTTGGGCCGACTGGAATAGTGCAGGCAGCGTTGCAAAGAAATCTTTGAGTTCAGTGTCCGTGCTGGCCCTGGCCCTGAGTGCTTCAGGGATTACTCTTTCAAAAAATTGAGGGGACATGTCGGTCTGCTGTACTGGTGCTTGCTCCTCGACTATTTTAGTCGGAGATGGACGGGGAGGAGTCGTCACCAGGTCGACCACATCTTCAGACAGTGGTGTTGTTTTGGCCTTCTTCGGCCGACCTTCGGGCGCTCCTGCTTCGACAAACTGTTGAAACTGGGTTTCAACAGTTACCTTATTTGCTCTGGCATCCTCGACAATATCAAGTGCTGAGGCTGCCAGTTCGTCTTCTTCATCTGTGGAGTCAGCAAGGACCAGCTTGCGCTTACCTTTGCCTTGCTGTCGTTTTTGGAGTTTGATGTTCCTCCTGGCAGTGGCGATCTCCTTTGCCAGCTTCTTGAGAATGCTCTTAGACACAGTATACTCAGGGTTGTCTTCCTCGACTTCTCCTGTCGGGGTCTGAGCGGGGTCGACTACCTGAGTTCCCGGGGGAGTTGTTTGTTGAACTGGTTGTTGTGCTGGTGGTGGTGTCTGGTGTTGCTCGGTCGGAGGGTCCACGACTGGTGCAGTCGGATGCTTCACTATTAAGTGCACCCGACCAGGAGTGCTAAGTGGAGTATCTTCCGTCACAAAGGTACTAATGTACAAGTGCAACTCGTAATATTCTTCCTTCTCCTGGTCGGTCAGAGGTTCGACTATAGAGAAGTCGACCTGTGTTGCAGCCTCCGGAATTTGGATTTTGGTTTTTGTCTGCCTAGACAACTCCCGAAAGATCTGCTCGACTGTGGGGTAGTAGTCGAGGTCCCTGGCATTAGAATCCTGAGTGTTTGACGACCATACGGATGTATGGTCGAGCTCCAGTTGGATGTGTGAGTCGGCTGGGAGGTGTCGTCGTATGTTCTGGGGCACCCTCCACCTTGTCGTTCGCAGCTTAAGATGCTGAAACCAGTTTTGCATAAGAACCTTTCCTTGGTTGAGTTCATGCACAGTTCCTTTTTGGGAAAAGGGTTTGAACCTGTGCATCTCAAACCTAGTCGGCTCTCGGAAGACAGGACTGCCTTCCGGACAGATATAATACATTGCAATCCAAATAATTAAGGAGGGGAATTTGATAATACCTCCTGTTTCCTGACAGCACTCGCATATGGTTTTAACCAAGTCTGCGAGGTAGTCTGCCCATCGAAAAATGCGGCCATTGGTTGTAATCTGGTCGAGAGCGTCCAACATTTCCAGTTTGAGGTCACTGCTGCGACCAGCTAAGGTGAGAGTAATGGCGATGATTTTCGCCACAATCTGTGGTGTCTGTTCCTCAATCTGACTGATCATCAGACCCTTGGAGTTCTTGCCCGACGTCGAACCTGTAAAGTGTTCGACTAGGCCTTCCTTGATCCCAATAGGGACCGGGTCACCTTGATTTGAGAGACCAGTCAGTCGGGAGATAACATCGCCATTGATGTCGACTGGTCTGTCAAAGTAAAATCTGCCGTTGTGGTAACGACTGATGATGAATTTGACCGCGGCTTCCTTGGTACCAGTGAAGCTGGCCATGATAGGTGCGTTTGCGTAGGAATAGATGGTGCTATGCCTAACTTTCTCAGCCTGCGGGGTCATTCGTCGGCCTTCAAATGCCCATTCTTGAATCTCCGTCCATAGCTTTTGAAACGGCGCTTCCTGGACTTTCGCGTTTTGGATTCGCTTGAGTCGCTGGAGTAGGGGTGAGTCTGCTGCTTGAAGTTCTTGAGCCTTAGCTGAAGCTCTAGTGCGTTTCGGTGCCATGGTTTCTGAGTGCTCAGACTGGTCGGAATTCTTACAGGGTTCACAAATTTCAGTCGACTAGGAGTTTGAATGCTCAGTAGGTGCGTGGTGTGGTAAATGAACTGTGGAATGTTCATTATTTATAGGCGCGGGTGGGGTGGAGTGTCGAACTGGGTGAAGTAAT
>LPNX011234077.1:23093-39383 GCA_001517045.1 Pseudotsuga menziesii
TTAAAAAAAAAAATATTTATCTAAAATTTGCAGAAAAAAGAGTAAATTGTATTTGTGAAGAGGAGCATCAATCTAACTTCAGAAATCTATGAAAAAAATGTAATTCACCCTTACAGAATTTATTTGGTGTTTCACATCATAAAAATCAAGTAACTCTTGAGTAATGCTATTACATTAATAGTGGTGTTAAAATTGCACAACCACTAATTACTGACGACTTCCACAAACATATATGTGGGTTGTATCCCGTGTTTATTGGGTATCACATTGTCAATGGTGTTAAAATCGCGCAGCTAAAATTGCTTACATAAAACTTTCTTCTAATGAATTTCTCATACAGGCCCACAATACTTTTTTATAGGTACAATAAATTTAAATATTTTTCTTGTGACCTAGAGTAGGGCTATTAAATAACTCATCCTGGCACTTTTACATGAGTAATCTTATGCTAATTCTTCGTTAGCTGGTTTTATGAGAAATAACGAAATTACAAACCATTTATCAAATCTTCGCTTCTAACTTGATATATATTTAAAGGTATGTTTGTGTAAACTCTAAAATCTTAAAGCAACGGGTTAGTTAATTACTTCTTCATAGGAACCCTATGATAAAGTGAAACACATTATATAGCGGAACCCTATGATAGAGTGCAACACATCCTACAATACTTTTTAACATGTTTATACAGGTTAAGATGATTTCTAACTCATATCTATTATTCAGTGAGGAAATTTCTGTTTTGGTAGTCATGTTATAATTATATTGTTGGAATTTGTATTGACTTGTTATAGTTGTTTATAATATACCAAATGTATATTACATTTATTTATTAATTATTAATTATTTATGTAAAAGATGGCATTATAAGGACACATTGTTTAAAGGTGTCTCTTCATAAATATATAAGCCGCATGAACGTATTCTAGATATCATCACTTTATTTTATCAAAATATATTTATTAAACTCAGATTCCAAACATGCAAGGTTTTATCCTTACAAGTGGTATCGGAGCTCTTGGCTCTGGGATCTCGGCTCTCCAGAATTACCTACCCACCATTCCTCTTCATATTTTTTCATTTTATTCTACACCCATACTACACCCCTCCATATCCATGTTTCTCCTCCCCATAACAATCTTGACCTCCATATCAATGCTTCTCCTTCCTATTTCAGTCCTTCATATCCACACTACCTTCCACTATGTTTCTCCCCATGCTCCATGTGCTCCCTTCTCCCACACTGTGTAGCCTCTTCCATTACATGCTATCAACCAGTTGTTCCCATCTACATGCTCCAGACCACTGCTCCCTCCTTCCTTCTCGTGCGTTGCACCTTCCTACGCTCCCCTCGCTTCCCCAATACATAATACCAATACCTACGATCTCCTCACTCCTTCTCATGCACTGCACCCTCCTACACTCCTCTTGCTTCCCCCCTTACTTCCTCCCTCAATCACTATCTCCCATCGCTCCCCTTCTCTTCACTCCATGCCATAGACACACGCACACTACTCTCTTCACATGCACCTCCCTCCTCATCGCTCCACACTACCTATGTAGCACCCCCACCTGTGTGGCCCTCCTCTAGTGTGCTTCCTATCACGCTTCATATACATGCTTCAATACTTCACGAATCCATTTCTCCTCGGCTCAGTCCTCGCGATTGCATGCATTCTCTTCCCCTATACATTAAGGACCTAAATATTGACCTTATCCCACTTTATACTCCATCTTCACCATCGTTGATCCTATATCTATGTCTACTCCACGTGGCCGCTGCCACCACCACATAGTTGACATCCCAACCATTTCCATATGCAACCCTTTCCACCTACAACTCCTCTCCCATCCTCCCATACCATCACCTTGCCTATCCTCATAAACCCTAATTTCATATTTTTCCCAAAAAAATTATAATAATATTATTATTGTAAAATTAATATGATATTATTATTGTAAAATAATAACAATAATTATAATATTAAAATTTTCAAAAATAACTATATATTAAACTATATATAGTTTATAAAAATAATAATATTATTATTATTAAAAAAAATTGAAGATTTTGTATAAGAAAAAATGGTCTTCAATGTAGGAATTTATGATTTTTTCAAAATATATTAAACAACTCAAAAATTTAAAAATGAATTAAAATGGGAAATTAAAGAAATAAAAACCAAAGATCTTGAAGCATAAATATTGGATATCAACATGGAAATGCAAGTTCTTCATGAAGAGATAAAAGAATTAGTTGAAGAAATGAAAATGTTGATAATACCACAATGAGAAGGAGAATATAAGAAGCATGTGGACAAGGAACAATCAGAGGCGCATGCGTCTTACTCCTGAATTTAGTTGAAATATGTAAAAGCAGTTATGCCATATGTATTTCAAGCATGGATGAGAAGGAAGAAAATTTAGATGATATTGATAAAGGACAACTCAAAATCACTCCTACACCTATGCCAAAACAAAAAAACATACAATGATGCCTTACATTCCCCCTCACATAAGGTCTGGGGCATCATACGTAAAGAAATATAAAAACCATCGTTTGAAGTAAAAGACAAAAAAAAATGCCTAACCATAACCATTGTTCAAAGTACAAGAATCAAAATAAGATGCAGAATCATGCACAAGTTCCAGAAATTTGTTGCAGCTTCATACAACGAATGGAAATGAGTCATATAAATCGTCGAGTGTACACAACCATAAAATCAATGAAAATGGCTCATGAAGCGCCGGAACAAAGTCAGATTGTATGCTTGGATCATAACCCAAACCAAATCCAAGGACATGATAATAAAGACAATAACACAGATGATGAAACAAAAGATATAGAGGAAAGTGATAAATCCCAAAGTAGAGAACATCACAATGAACCTGAAGAAAAATTACTTGAAAAAAAGAATAAAAAAAGGATAGTTTCATCTAATGACAATCCTCAAGTTAATGCCAATTCTAAAGAAGATGTAAATATCATAAATTGTAAAAATGAAACACCAAATACTCATGAATATGAGGATAATGTAGAAGAATGAAAACCAGAATATGTTGCGATAAAATATTAGAATAACATAGAATAACAAAACTAAAAATATGTTGCAACAAATGAAGAGATGAACATTCTATCGGTGGTCGTAGCTCAAGATGTCCCAGAAATATACATCAAATTAGAAGATAAAAAGAACACATTCAAATTATAATTTCAAACAAATACCCCATATATTTGTTATTTGTTTATATACAAAATCATATGAACGAAAATATTTGAATGGAAATTAAACCAATTATTTCAAGAACTGCTAAACCATGACACCGTTATTCGTCGAAAAAATTCTAGTTGTAGCACACTCATAGTAGATTCATGGTCGAATATTTTTATAGAGTGAAGACTTGTAATATACCAAATGTATATTACAGTTATTAATTAATTATTAATTATTAGTTTAGGTTATTAATTATTTATGTAAAAGTCGACATTAGAAAGACACATTGTTTAAAGGTGTCTCTTCATAAATATATAAACAACACTATCTTATTGTAGATATCATCAATTCATTTGATGAAAACATATTTATTGAACTCAAATTCTAAACATGTAAGGTTTTATATTTACATGTTAGTAATTCATTTCAAATAAAACCAGTTATGTGCAGAGTGTCAGCAATTTGGAGCTACTCGGGGTTGTGAAGTAGACAAGTGCAAGAGACATTTTCATTATCCTTATGCAAGCAGGATTTCTAGGTAGCTATGTTTTTGAATGTGGGAAGGGTTCAAACTTTAGGTTTCTTGTTATAACAAAAGTCATGTAGATAATTGTTATATGACTGCTAAAGATAGAATGCCGCATATTAACATTAAGTACAAAAATAATCCTATGACAACAAATGGAAACGAACATCCTACATAATGTAAAGACTTCTGAACTACCTTATTCTATATATTCTCATGCATAATGTTCCTGCTAGGTTTAAATAATTTGAATATTTGTAGGATCATAAATATGTTATATAACTAATCTTGTACAGAACCATGTAAAGGGCTTCAAAAGTTTCTAATATTGATCTGCAATGAAAATTATTCAACTCACTCATCATATCATTTTCTTGTAGTAGATATGATTATATATTTTACTCTTAAACATAAAATATTTTTTCTTTATGAAGATTGTGGCAATGGGAAAATAAATATGGGAGAAGAAGAGTGGAAAAAATCAAGTATATTTGTAGTAGAATTCAATATCCTCCCCAACCATTCAAACTTTAAATACCTTTATAACATTCAAATGATTGAAGTTCAAATTTTAAACTGCAACTGTAATCTAAAGACCAAGGCTCATAAAAGGCCTCTTAGTTTAAATTTTAGACTGCAATTGCATGCTAAGACTAAGGATCACAAGTGTCCTATTAATTTATGGCCAAATTTATAGGAACACTTCTAAATAGTCTTAAAATGGTTTAACTATGTTTCCAAGAAACTTGGGTATGGGGAAAGGGGCTTAGGTTTAGGCATTATTTTAAAGGGAACTTGACGTGACTTGATAGTTGATGTGTTAAGGAGTAGTAGTTACCTTGGAGTTCACACATGATTAATGGATTATTTGCTACAATATCATAGATATTACACATAATTAGATTCTCTTATGGATTGAATTGGTTTGGTTGAATTCGGAGGTTGTGAGTGCATGGGAATGCAAAGGAGGATGCGAGTGTGCATATTTCAACCTACCTTGAAGCCATTCTTCTCTCAAATCATTTTTCCACTATCAATTGTAGAGGAGGTCTGGTCTCATTTCATTTGTAGAATTCAAGAGGTATGTATGCCACGATGGGTAGACGAGGAGTGGACCATCATGAGCTATTCTATTTGGAAGAATTTGAGAAAACTTCAGGATACAATGCATGACAATCATTCTTCATGAATACAATATGGCCATAATTTTTTTCTAAATTTCAGGGATATCCTGATTCAGTATATTCTCATTTTGCATTAGGTTTTGATGGTAAAGTGGCTCAAGTTGATGATATAGTAAATGAGAAAACTATCTTTGATGCCACTGGACTACCTATTTTAAAGGAATTTTGTTCATTTTCTCAAAGATAGGAACGAAGAAGAAGACTGGAAAAATGGGTTCCTCACTCACACATTGAGGAGAAATGACAAAATATTTTGATGGTCCTAGAAAAATAATTAACCTGTGAAGGTAAGTATGCCATTAATTTTCAATACCACATCCTATTACTTCTCCATTTTGAATCTGGTAATATTTTAAATAATCCTCACTACTTATGTCGTAGCTTAAGAAAAATGGCTAGACAAAATCAGAAACATCCTAAAAACACTTTCTCTAGTCTACATCATTGCGGCCTTCTCAAAATCCTTATCAAAAGAGAATTACATAACAGGAATGATGATTGGGATAGCTTTGTGAATCAAAATGTTTTCGATGTTTTTCGTGTGACAATTGTTGACTATCGGAAAGTTTCTTATCCACATCAAATCCCACAAATTTACAAAAACATTTATCATCCTCCCATGCAAACATAGAAAGAAAAATTTGTTAGGAATTCTGTAATTACTCCACCGCCAGCTACAACAAATTTTGAAGAGTCAACATCAACTACCGTAATTCTAAAAAAGAAAATATAGTTCAGAAATATAATTGGCACAACACTCAAGAGTCACAGAACCGTCACACTGCCTCACTGCTTGACAAAAAACAAATTTATTGAATCATAAAAAATAATTTTTTATATGCCAGTAGAGTGGATCTATTTTCAGAAGAGGCAGCATAGTTTTTATTCATCTCAGACTACAATAGAACATTAGCAAAGAATTCTGTTTTGTAATCCAAAGGGTCAATTAGCAATTTAATGACCGAATTAATATAAGTAGTATATATACCCATCTTGTAATTGTGATTTACACATAGGGAGACACGACATGATAGAAAAATTGATACAGAGTTGAAACTCTGAAGTTTACTGTGTAATTCTGTGTTTTACTTTGTTTCTGGAAAAAATCAATTTTATTTTTTTTAATGTTAGTTTGTTGTAGCAGCTAGAGTTTAGCTGTGTGAATGTTTTTTATTAATTTAGTAGAACATTCATGTTAAGTTTATGGACACATGGGTTATCGAATCATTGTTAAATAGTGAGTTGTGACAGAGCTATGAGTGAGCTGTGACTGTGTTGTAGGTGATGTCAACACTCACAGCTAGCTGAAACAATCATATAAAGTGTTGCTAGCTGTAACATCTAGCTTCAACACCATCTAGGAAGTCATATTATTAGCAGTAGCAGCCAAGCTGCAACAATCCTGTAGGTGATCATTTGAGTTTTGAGAGCTTTGTTAGTGAGCCGCAGACAACAAAGTACAACATTTCTGTAAGTTATATTTTTATTTATTAGTGAAGTTTTTAGTGTTGTTGTTGCAAAGAGCAGCGCACCCCTACCTTCCCTGCAGTGGTATCAAAGTGTGTTTAAGTCTTATTTCATGTCTAAGAGCTTTGTTGAGTTTAATTGCTCATTCTTTTTTAAATTAATTTAAATGGATACTAACGGTAGTGTAGTGCAGCCACAAATTCCAGTGTTGTGTGAAAGAAATTACGACACATGGTTTATTAAAATGAGAACTATCCTGCATGCTCAGGATATTTGGGATTTTGTTATGATTGGCTACCCTGAACCAACTGATCAAGTGGTTGAGTTGGCTCTATCAAATGTTGAGCATGTTTTGTTGAATGAAAATCGAAAGAAGGGTAATAAATCTCTTGGTATTATTCAGCAAGGCTCGAGTGAATCTATTTTTTTGAATATATAAAGTGTTGAGTCTTCAAAGAAAGGTTGGGACACTCTTGAAATGTTCTACCAAGGTGTGACCAAGGTGAAGAATGTTAATTTGCAGAATTTAAGAAGAGACTTTGAGAATAAGGACGGTGAGACCATTGATAATTTTATGACACAAGTCATGAGTGTTGTAAACCAGCCACGACAGTATGGTGAAGACCTTCCAGATCAGCGTGTGATTGAAAACTTGCTGAGATGTTTGCCAAAGAACTTTGAAGCAGTGGTTGTTCCAATTGAACAGTTTAAAAATCTCAGTCAAATGCACATTGATGAGCTGGCTAGTTCTTTTCTTGCTCATGGATCAAGAATGAACAGGTATGATGATACTCCATTAGAAAATTCTTTTAAATCTCAGTTGAAGGTTACTAGAGGTAGAGTCAGAGGAAGAGCTAGTAATAGAGGAAGAGGAGGATGAAGTGCTAGTCACAGTGACAACAAAAATGATTCTGAAAATGAAGAGAAGTTACAGCAGAATACTCCTAGCATAAGGGGGAGTAGCAGTAGAACAAGATAGTCAGGAAATCAGAGATATGATAAATCTAAAGTTCAATGTTTTTATGGTAAGAAATTTGGGAATTTTGCTGACAAGTGTTGGAATAAGCAAGAAAATGCTAGTAATTTCTCTACACACATCGTAGAGGAGACTAAAAATGAAGAGCAGCCTATGTTTTTGACTTGTAATGTCACCCAGGAAAGTTCAACATATATATGGTTTTTGGGAAGCTCATGCATCAACCACATGACTGGAAATAAGGAATTATTTTCAATTATAGATACAAGTATTCAGTTAGAAGTAAATTTTGGTAATGACGGTAAGGTAAAAATTAATGGTAAAGGTGTGATTGTTGTGTATGCAAAAGATGGTAAAAGAAGAACAATACATGATGTTTATTATGTTCCTGGTTTAATGTGTAATTTATTAAGTGTTGGACAATTGTTGGCAAAAGAGTACAGAGTATTTTTTAAGAACAAGGTATGCACTATTTATGATAAATATCCAAGTAAACATTTGATTGTGAGAGTAGAGATGACAAAGAATAGAATGTTTTTTCTGACTATGCGAAATGATTTGACTAGTTCTTTGAATGCTTATAAAACTAAGATTTTAGATCAATCATGGTTATGGAATTTGATATATGGCCATTTACATTTTGGTGGTTTAGATTTTCTATAGAAGAAGCATATGGTAAAAGGATTGTGGAGTATTGAGCAGCCAATAGGCTCATGTGAGAGTTGCATATTGGGAAAGCATCATAGAGAGAAATTTATTTCTATAGTCTCAAATAGAGAAAAAAGCACAATTGGATTTGGTACACAAATATTTGTGTGGACCGATGCAAACACCTTCTTTGACTGGTAATGTTTAATTTATGTCTTTCATTGATGATTACAGTCAAAAAATTTGGGTGTATTTGTTGAAATAGAAATCTCAAGCATTTGATGTGTTTAAAATTTTTAAAGCTATGGCTGAAAAAGAGAGTAACAGATTTATTAAAATCTTCAGATCAAATGGAGGAGATGAGTATATGTCAAATGAATTTATGGAATTTTGTAAATATTATGGAATTAAAAGGCAGTTTACTGTACGCTACACTCCACAGCAAAACACTGTAGTAGAAAGGAAGAATTGAACCATTATGAACATGGATCGAAGTATGATGAAGGAGAAGCATATTTCAAATGAATATTGTAGAGATGATGCTACTTGTTCAGTTTACATTCTGAATAGAATCCCAACAAAAGGCATGAAGGATCGAGTTCCTCAGCAAGCTTGGAGCAGTAAGTGTAGCATCATACCTAATTTAATAATTTTTGGTTGTGTAGCTTATGCACATGTACCTGAAGAAATGAGAAGAAAGTTAGATATCAGAATTCATAAATGTATTTTTGTTGGATATAGTGAAGAATATAAAGCATATAGACTTTATAATCCCATCACCAATAAGTATTTCATCAGCAGATATGTACTGTTTAAGGAAGAAGAAGCATGGGATGGGAGCATTGATAAATTAGTTGGTGAGGACATTGTTGCACCTCACATAGAAGATGAAGAAGAAGAATAGGGAATACATGGAGGACAATTAACTCCACATACAACAACACTAAGGACACCAGCCAGAATGCCCATAACTCATTAACATGGGGAACCATCAAATATTGGTGGATGACAAGGAACGGGATCAAAGGTAAGCAATGAATCAAATCCTACATTAGAGTCATTAAAAAACAGAGTCAGAGGTCTGACGAATAGAAGTTTAAGAGAGCTATATGATCAAAATGAAGAGGTAGATCAAGTTTCAAATTTTTCATTTATAGCATCTGATCCTATAGATTTTGATGAAGTTGTTAAAAATGATGTTTGGATTAAAGCAATAGATGAAGAAATTGATGCCATAGAAATAAATAATACTTGGAATATTGTAGATTTTCCTAATGATAAAAATTGTATTGGTGTCAAAAGGATTTATAAGACTAAGTTAAATGTTGATGGCGATGTAGAAAAATATAAATAAAGACTTGTGTCTCAAGGGTTTACTCAACAAACTGTAATTGATTATAATGAGACATTTGAACCTATAGCAAGACTTGATATGGTAAGGATGGAATTAGCTATTGCTACTCATAATAAAAGGTATGTACATCAAATAGATGTCATGTATGAATTTTTAATGGATCTTTAGAAAAAGAGGTTTATGTGAGACAACCTCCAAGATATGAGGTTAATGGACAAGAAGACAAAGTATATAGATTGAAGAAATCATTGTATGGATTGAAGTAGGCACCCATAATATGGTACAACAGAATTGATGAATATTTGAATGGTGAAGGATTCAACAGAAGTCCAAGTGAACCAACGTTGTATACGAAGGTAAAATAAGAAAGTAAAATACTAATTGTTTGCTTATATTTGGATGATTCAATATTCACTAGAGATATTTCTGTATATGAGTTCAAGAAAGGCATGAAAACAGAATTTGAGATGAACGATTTAGGATTTATGAAATATTTCATTGGTATTGATGTCATTCAATTTGAACATGGTATTTTTATATTTCAATCTAAATATGTAAATGATGTATTGAAAAGATGCAGAATGCTGAATTGTAAGTTAGCTGTAACTCTAATAGAAACTGGCACAAAACATAGTAAGGAAGATGATGGGTCAAAAATTGATCCAACGATGTATAAGAGACTGGTTGGAAGTCTCATGTACTCAGCTGCAACAAGACCTGATATAATGTTTGCAGTAAGTTTTATTTCAAGGTTTATGGAAACACCAAAGTGTACCCATTGGAAAGCTAGAAAGAGAATCCTAAGATATATTGCCGAAACAACAAATTTTGGTATCCAATATTCATCTAATTCAAATTTTAAGTTGATTGGATACACTCACAGTGATTTGGCAGGTTCTATTGATGGTAGAAAGAACACATCTAGATCTATGTGTTCATTTTTTGATCGGTATCAGTAGTATGGGAATCAAAGAAGAAACCCATAGTGACACTATCCTCTATTGAGGTGGAGTATGTTGCAACAACAACAACTACATACTAAACTGTATGGATGAGAAGAACTCTTTCTGAGTTATAGCATGAACAAAATGAATCAAATCCAATTTTCTATGATAATAACTCAGCTATTGCACTATCAATAAATCATGTCTTTTACAAAAGAAGCAAGCATATTGATATATAGTATAATTTTATCCATGAACTGATAAATAACAATGAAATCAGTGTGGAATTTTGCACATCAAGAAATCAGTTTGCAGATATATTTACAAAAATATTGGTAAAATATTTGTTTGAACTTCATAGAAAAAACATTGGGGTTTGTAAGATGTAACATAAATGAAGTGTTACATTTTTTTTTTGAGTGTAGTAATTAAGGGGGGGAATGTTGGGAATTTTGTAATTAGTCCACCGTTGGTTGCAACAAATTTTGAAGAGGCAACATCAACTGCCAAAATTCTGAAAAGGAAAACACAGTTCAGAAATATAATTGTCGTAACACTGAAGAGTCACAGCACCGTCACACTGCCTCACCGCCTCACAAAACAAAAAATTATTAAATCATAAAAAATTATTTTTTATATGTGAGCTCAGCAGATCTATTTTCTGAAGAGGCAGTGTAATTTTTATTCTTGTCAGACTGTAACATAACATTAACAGAGAATTTTGTTTTGTAATCCGAAGGGTAAATTATCAATTTAATGACCAACTTAATAGAAGTAGTATATATACCCATATTGTAATCATGATTTACACATAGGGAGACACAACATATATAGATAAATTGATAGAGAGTAGCAACACTGAATTTTATTGTGTGATTTTGTGTTTTACTCTGTTTTTGGGAAAACTCAGTTTTATTTTTTTAATGTTAGTTTGTTGTAGGACCTGGAGTTTAGTTATGTGAATGTTGTTTATTAATTTATTAGAACATCCGTGTTAAGTTTATGGATGCATGGGTGATTGAATCATTGTTAAATAGTGAGTTGTGACACAGCTATGAGTAAGCTGTGATTGTGTTGTAGGTGACATCAGCACTCACAACTAGCTGAAAAATGTGTATAAAGTGGTGCTAGCTATAAAATCTAGCTGCAACACCATGTAGGAAGTCTTGTTAGCAGTAGCAGCCAAGCTGCAACAATACTGTAGGTGATAGTTTGAGTTTTGAAACCTCTATAGTGAGTCGCCGCCAGTAAAGTACGTCTTTTCTATAAGTATATTTTGAGTTGTTATTGAATTCTATAGTGTTTTTGTTGCAAAGAGAAGCACGCCCCTACCTTCCCCACAACCTTTTATCCATTCAAAATAAAAACTTCACCTCATTTCTTTGAACGTATCGTGACAATCAAACCCTTCCTAATTTCCTAGAACAATCCAATTTGTCTTCTTCTCATCGACTTACTGGGAGCATGAAAAACAAAATTTACGATGTCACCCATGTTCCACAACAAGAGAAATCTACACACACCTTCATTGATCTAGAAAAGAAAGTTCCTAAATTATCTCAGTAGTCAAAACCCTCTCTTCCAAAAAAATGTTTGTATCTAATGAACATATTCCCTCCAATCCTTGAAAAATTGTAACTGCAATTTCTTTTGAAGTAGAATAGATTATTGCTAAAGAATATCCTTTATCTTCAAATCCTGGTGTTATTGATCATGATTCTAAGTTTCTTTTGGTTAAATTCAAGCTAAATAATAGGGAACTAAAAAATATTGACGATGAGCTTAAGTAAATTAAAGTTTTATATAAACATACTAAACTTAAGAATAAGGAGTTAATGCTGCAACATAAAAAAATTGCTCTTTTAGAATGAGGAAATAGTTTCTCAAAACAAGAAACTTCTTAAATTGGTACAAAAATGGTACAATTAGCTCAACAAAATATTTCTCAGAGCAAGGATATGGAAAAAGGATTCGAACCAAAGGAAGATGAAGCAAGAGAAAACTTGGACATTCTAGCTAAAGCAGCATATCTTGACTAAACAAAGTTGTTGAGTTTTCATTTGGATTCAATTTTTGCAGAATTATATGGGAATTTTTTTTTTTAAATGAGAAGGTTGCTGCAAGGTGTGAAAATTTTGAAATGCTAAAAGAAATTCTAGCATGCAAAAACCATAAATGTTATATGAAAATAATTTATAGGATGTAACATACATCAATGTAGAAATGAATATAGAATCTCATATGTTAACCCATATAAAATATATAAATCTTACATATACAAGACCAAAGTAGACATTTGTAGACAATTACATATATTATATAGGATACATGTCATAGAATTGGAGCTTATTTTATATCTGTGTTATGAGATCTGCTTATGCAATATCCAGCATCTACATTTCATTTCTGCATTTCTGTAGATAGGATTTGTCGTGGATCCACTTGGGATCCATTTCTGATTTGAAATGCCAACGGATCTTCATCGGATCTATCTTTCATTTCAAATTTGGAAAGTTCCACTCAATAATCCCATTTCTAATTTGAAATGCCAATGGATCTTCATGGGATCTATCTTTTATTTCGAATTTGGAAAGGTCCACTCAGAAACCATTTCTGGCCTAGGGTAAATGCTAAGCTGGAACGAGGAACATCATTTTAAGAAAAAATATATTGAAAGAAAAAAAATAACAAAAACATAAATAAACAATAAAATAATGCAAAGCATGAGACCCAAATACCCTAACATTTTCCTATAAAATAGCACCTCCTCCTATAAAACACACAAATTTGAGGAGTTTGCATTTTGAGCTTGTAAATGTATATTAGAACAATCTGTATTTGGATATTTGATTTTTTGTCATTTTGGTTCATATATTTTCTTGATTATATATGCCCCATATCCAAATCCCAACTTTTCAAAACATCGTGCAATCCATATCTAGATATGTATCTGTTCCCATACAACATAGATTTATATTTGTGCATTTTCTTTCAAATTTTTTCTGGAACTCATAGAATTGACCTTGAAGGCCTAAATTGGTATAAATAAGTTTTTTTCATTAGAATATCTCATTAATGACCTCTCTAAGTAAAATGGTTGTAGAAAACATGATCAATGACTTTGGAAAGTTCATGAGATTGGAATTTCTGAGTATCGATTGTGCCCTTTTGTGTTGGAAACACTTCTATAGTAGCATCATGTAACATAGTTTTATATACTTGTTTGTTTGTTTCAAATGTGGAATTTTAGGTGACCTCTTTATACTTTGCAATTGAAATTAACTATAAAAGTACTCGGCATGCCTTCTAATTACATACGCTTGCAATAATTCAATGTTGTTCAATAAAAAACAAAAAAAGAAGCCTATTTACCATACCTTATTGCAAGACTCAAGAGATCTCTTATATTCACCAATTTTCTAATAACATGATGAGAATTCAGCAGACATAATTTTTTCAAGAGTGAGCAAAAATGAAGTAATTATTTTCTGCATTAACATTTGGGAGACCAACAATTATGTGAGATATGGTTAATACAACACATGACTTGTGAATTGACATTGTACATCTAGAAAAATATTGTTATAACAAATGACATTACTCTTGTCTATGAAAATATATTCCCCTCATCAAGACCATAATGGAAGGGCTCCTCCCTCATGAAAGCATGGGAAAATTTGTTATGGTAGCTTGTAGTAGGGTATGAACTTAAAAGAAGGTTGAATGTGAAGCATATAAATTCTGATTTAGGGTTATCTCAGGAGAAATAGACTTGTAGCATCCCTATGGCATAAATTTACAACAATTAGTAAGCATTTGTATACATAACTAGTATTTAAGGGCATTAGATGAGCTAATTCATAGTGGAAAATGGAGACTAGTATGAAAATAAGTGAAACCTATAGAAAAAAGGACTAATAATAGTATAGTCTTCTAGCAAAGTATTGAGGTTCCCACCCATCTGATAAGTATCTCCTATGATGTACAAGACAAATAATGGATACATTAACCAAATATTGATGCTATATCATTCATATCCTTGTAGCAATATTCAACTGGGCTCAGTGTTTTCACATGCCTATTTTTGCAATGCAGTTTTTCAGTGCCTAATGGTTAAGAACATGTGTTATCTGCTTGGAGGTCACAGGTTCAAAACCCTCCGGGGGTAGGGTCTTTCATTGGCCTCTTGTGGGGTAGACCTCTTGGGTAGAGGCTCACCCCGCTAGCTTCGGGACATCCCTGCCATTGGTGAGTCACCCACTATAGGTTTATCTAGTTTGCGGGCTATTGGATATACTCTTGGGAGGCTGTTGTTCCCATGGTTTAAAAAAAACATATAAAGAGAAGAAGAGTCCATCATATTATCAAACCTAACCTCAATGCTAGTATAAAATAAGACTTCATTTGGAGGAATGTCCTATTTGTTTTGATGGTATCCCATTGCATGATATTTCCCATGTAGAAGGTGACAGGATTTAGGTTCGGCTTTATGTTTGGAGATATGTTGGAGGTGTATTGCATGAGATATTTATTGAAGCATGGTCAACTCACATACAAAGGGACATTGACCATCTACCCATATGAATTTAGACCCTTTCATTCTAGAAGTTTATGTTTGGAGATATGTTGGAGGTGGATTGCATGAGATATTTATTGAAGCATGGTCAACTCACATACAAAGGAATATTGAACATCTACCCATATGAATTTAGACCCTTTCATGCTATAAGTTGGATGTTTCTTGACTTAGGAAACTACTACACCACTCTTTAATACTCCATCACCTTCCAAGGGAGTAGCAAGGTGAATATTCAAATACACATGTGGCATCATTGTTAACATTTGCTTGGACTTCAATCCTTATACTACTGACATGTAGACTCTTACACATATTTGTAGTCCATAGGTGACATCATCAAACTCATCTATTTCAGGTTTCTTTCTCATGTCGATAAGATACCATTCTTGAGAGGATATCTTGCACATTATTTAATGTATTAGAGTGGACCATCTACATTATTTTGTTCTTACTTGTTGGATTTTGGTTTCCTTATTTTAGGAATTTTTAGGTCAACTTTATATTATTTTATTGTAGATGCAGTTGATCTCATTAATCCGAGGTATAGCTATTTAGGGACCTAGAACTAATGTTGTCATAATTATTGAAACTAGCTACAAATGAATAAGAGGGTGTAGTGTAGTTGTAGAAACACTAACTCAAAAAACTATAGGCCTGAAAAATATGTCAACAATAAGTATACATCAAATAGGATATTGATAATTAGAATAAAATGCCTTATTTGGCTCATTCTATCTATATTAAATCGCATCATTTTCAGCACACACACATGTTTGATATGGAGGGGGAAGTGTGGAACATGAATTAATCGGATTTATATGGAGGATTAACTAATTACTAAGTTATGAAACTCTTAGCCTGCTTCCAAAATATTTCTTTCGAACACACATTGAGGGGGTACAACTCAGAGGAAAATAATTTATCAAATTAGCATCATATTGCATAAGACTAGGACTAGAGGACTCCCACCAATTCAACAAGACCATGCAGTTTGTGTTGGTTTCCTTGCAATGAAGAAACATTGGTATTAGTTTCCAAATAGGATAGAAATGAGAGAACTAGGATTACTGGATATTTTCCATGGCTTGTGTGGACAGATTCCAAGGACTTGTTCATACAAGGTATTGTTTTACACTTGTTATTAATTTTTCAAGATAAGCTTTGATTTATTTCTTGAAAAATAGATTAGGTGTACTTTATTTCTTTGAAGAGTTTAAATCTAAAATTTAAGTCCACATATATAGAAACACAAGTGTCCTTAAAACTAATGTAGGTGGAAAATACATCTCCACTAACTTCTCCAAATATTGTAAAGTATATGATATAAAAAAACAATAATATTTTCTATAGTAGAGGAAGACCGAGTGGAAGAACTAAAAAATCACACCATAGTTGAAATT
>LPNX011234077.1:39723-58465 GCA_001517045.1 Pseudotsuga menziesii
AATAAAACCAGGAAGCCAATAATTATCTACATACCCTTAAAAATACTAGTGGAGAAATAAACAAAAGAAGAAGCTAAGCAACAAGGAGAGGAAAAAGAGTAAGGAGGTTATCCCATATAGCAGAAAAGAAGAACCTAGAGGTAAACTCAATAAATTTTTCCTTAATACATGATATTCTTAATTCTTTACCTAAACCTAACACCAATAAAAAAATATAAACAAAGTAAGACTAATGCAATGGATGTGAACTTTGCATGTCAAACGTGGAAATTGGAAAATCCCTAAATGGAAGAAACCTATTGGTTAGAAATGGGCCTCCTATACAAATTACAAAGGAGATGACTCCATTTCTAAATATAGGGCAATGCTTGTTGTGAAAGGTTATGTGCAATTGGAAGAGGTGGACTTTAAAAAAAAATTCGTTGCAACATCGAGAATTATAATAATTAAATTTTTTTTGGCATTGGCTTTCCCAACTTGGTTAGAGTATCAAGCAAATGAGTGAAAAAGGGATTTCTTGATGGGGATATTGAAGTGGAAGTCTATATGACTCGGTGTGAAGAATTTGAAAGACCATGAAAAAAGAACCTGGTTTGCAAGTTGATAAACACTCAAGTATATTTTAAAAGAGACACCAAAAACACACTACCTAAAGGTCAATCAACACATGAGAACTAGTGGCTTTCATAGAAGCGCATCATATCCAAATTTGTACATCAAGTAGACTGATAACATCGTTGTCATTCTAGTAGTGTATGTCTATGATCTCATTATTTCTAAAGATGATGCAATTAAATAATTAAATCATATTTACTTTAAATTTTAAATCATATTTATAAAAATATATTTATTTAAAATTTTAAGTTATTTTATACTATTTATTAAGTTAAAATGATTAAAATGACTTAAGATCTCTTTAGTAAAAAGTTATTATTTAAACTTTTAAAAAATAAAATATTAATATTAAAGAATAAAATATTAAATATTAAATTTTTAAACTATATATTAAATTAATTAATAGCTTAATGTGGTTGTTGCTAATATAAAATTAATTAATTAATATAAAAAATATGTGCCTAAATTTAAAAGTATGTTGCTAGTAACAGGTGAGCCCGTGGACATATCTACAAAGTATTAATGACAGTAATAATGTTCTTTTAATTATTCAAATATATAATAATAAATGTAAATAATTATTATAAAAAGTATTAATGAAAGTAATATTGTTTATTTAATTATTATAATATAAATAATAAATATAATTAATTATTATAATTAAATTTATTATTATTAAAATTTAATACATTTACATTTAATTATTTTAATATCCATTTGGATTTAAATAAATGTCTCTTTTTATACATTTATACATTATATTATTTAAAATAATAAATAATGTACCCCAATATTACAACAAATTAATAATCCATATTAATTTATGAATCTTGAATATAAATATAGTATAGTTTAGAGATATTTTTTCCTAATGGTAAACAATTAATTTAGTAAAAATGTTTTTCTTATTTATAAAAATATATGATAATATTTTAGATAATAACAAAATAGTAATAATATTGGTTAGGTAAATGTAATTAATATTAGGAAACAATTCATGTATTAATAATTTTGTTTTTAACATACATTGTAATATTTTAGATAATAGTAAAATTTTAATAATTATAGTTAGTTAATGTTTTATTACATAAGAATATTAAATACAATATAGTATTTAATTAAAATAACACGAATAAAGTAATAAATGCGAGGAAGATGTGACATCAAATCCTTGCAAAGTGTGTGAATGTCACATAGCCTTTGTTTAATTTCATAATTTGTCAATTATATTGGGGAATGCAAGCATTCAAATAGTATGTAGGTGGTTGATAAAGGGTTGTGATAATTGTCATTGGAAATGTGAGAGCCTAATGTTAGCATTTAAAATCAAAATTTAATATATGGTGGAAATGTTTTATTAGATTCTAATAGTCCATAAGTTCTCTAATTTCCATGTTGCATTATGGCTATGTTGAGTAATGTGGTAATAAAATTGTAATAATTGTAGTTATAAGGGTAATTAATGTGTTATTACATAGTAATATTTAATACAATATATTATTTTAGATCTTAATAAAACAATATTAAAAATAGTTAAGTAAGTAAAATTATAAAATAATTTTATAATGACTGTATTTAAGTACAATGATTAAATCATATTAATTAATTAATTAAATGTGGTTATTGCTAGTATATTTTAAAAGAGACACGAAAAATACAGTACTGGAAGATCAATCGCCAATGAGAACTAGCGGCTTTTTAGAGAAACTCATGATATCCAAATTTGTACAGCAAGTAGACCGATAACATCGTTGTCATTCTAGTAGTGTATGTATATGATCTCATTGTTTCTAGAGATGATACAATTAATGAAGTAAATCAGGACATGAAGTCATCATTTGAGATTACCGAATTGGGAACTCTACACTATTGCCTTGTCTTTGGAGGTGTGGCAGGATGAAGGCAACAAATTTTATTTGTCAAACAAAAGATGCTAAGGAATGGCTACAAAATTTAAGATGGTTGACTAAAAGTTATCAAATACATCCTTCAATACTGGGTTAATATTAACCGTGGATGAGGATATGAGAAACCAAAGAAAAATATTTGGATATGAAAGGCGGCTTGGATTTCATTGGTTCTGTAATGTATCTTCACTCACTCAAGCCGCTCTCAGTATTTTTCTATTACAAAACCTTAGTCGATTTGCAGGGATTGCAGTGATACGAAAACCCCTCAATGAGATTCAAACAGGGAATCTAATCTTTGTTTTATTTATGTTCTTATAAGATCATAAGATCGATCGATACCCCGGGATCTCCAAAAAATGTGAATATTAAAGAAACTTTTCCTTCATATTAAATGAATCAGGGCTCCTCGCAGAACAACAAAAAAATGTGAAGTAGTTGTTGTTTTCATTTATGACAACATCAAAAGAAAGAAAAGTACTATTCGAGAGCCTTCCCGTTTAATCGTCGTGATTGTGTAAGTGGTATCATCCTCCTCTCCTTTCCGACCAAAGACTGATCTAGTTAGGGATAAGCAATGGCTTATTCATTAGAGTTAGTTATTTGAGAGGAGTTTCCTGTTGATTTATGATTTCTTTCATGAACCCCTAGTAACCTGACAATATGCGAAAGACTTACTTTTTGGAATATCGTAGTGCTATATCATCACCTTAAGGGTTCTTGACAACAACTTCCATGACCTTCCTCGCATCCTTGACTTTGTCAAGTATTTAATTATCAGTATAACTCTGCTCAGCCAAGCTGTCTTCAATCTAATTTGAGCTCGATTTATCTCTTCCTGTCATGCTTGAGAATATCTTGGTTGGCCTTCTTTGTAACTCCTCTAGTGCCTTAACCTCCTCAAATCCCTCTCCCTCAATTCTCACAGACCTTGGTCTTACGAAGAATCTATTGCTCTGGATGTAGCAAGGATCTCCTCTCCTTTGACTTGTACGAGAGGGAAATGAGGAATTTGATTGTAAGGTCCCATTCTATGGGATAGGACATATTTACAGAGAATGTTTGCACTAAAAGCATAATTGGGTTTGGACCAGTATTGGAATTTTATTTCATCTTCACCTTTAGATTAATTTTTTTTATGTTTTGAACTTTTATATTAATGGTTACACAATTTTTTGGTGAAAAAATAATCCTTTTAACATATAAGTTTTATTAAAAATATACCTTTCAATCAAATAGTTTTTATTAAATAATTTCAGTTCAAAGATAGTTTTTTATTAAAGATTTTAATTTCCAATTAAAAGATAAAAATAAACTCATTAAAGATAAAAATAAATCCATTTATCTATGTTTTTTTTTTGTTGATCATGTATAACAAAAAAAACGTGTCCAAATAATATAAAATATTTAAAAAACACATTGCAATAGAGATTGTAATACTAGTTTCTCTCTTTCTTTTGTCAAAAATAGAATTTTAAAAAGGCAAATGTTCTTTGTTTCTTCTTTGGGCCATTCACTTTCCCTTAGCTATAATGGATAAGAAGAAACCACTTTCAACTTCAAACTTGTTTATAGTTTTTTATGCTATGTGTAAAAATAATTGTTTCAACCAATTACTAAAAGTACAAGAATAATAAATATGTTACTAAGTTTTAACATATATCAAATAAATCATTTTTAGAAAAAATGTGAATACATGAATTAAAAACTTCTAGCAACTAGACCTATAAGTTATAACTTGGAAGTATTGGAAGTGTACACAGTGGGATTGGTTTCCTCCCACAACAAAACCTTATTTGCATGCTTTACACTCACAAGTGTCAACCTCATCAATATCAAAATAATAAAAACAATTTCATGTTTAAGAAAAAACATAGAATAATTTCACTAAAATGTATTTTTAGATAATTATCAAATTTATAAAAAAATTAAAATAACATCATAACTCATGGGCTATTCAAAAGGCCTTGGGGTATTAAATAGTCCCCATATAAGTTATGCTATTAACATTTATATTAACATTTGATCAACACAAAGAAGTCTCTTTTAAAATTCACTGCTGATTTTGACTTTATTTTTACTTAAATTTTGTGAAGAATTATTCCACGGTCTACATTTATGTTATTTAGGGTTAAATATACATGAATATGTCATTGAAAATTTTATATTTGTATAAAACACAATTCTTCCTTTGCTTGAGTCATAATCATACCTTCAAGTGTGTGTGGTGATTTTATTATCTCGTGAAGATATAATCAATTCAAGGAGATCACAAGAGTTTCAATGCACTCAGTTCTAGAAGCATGTGGATGAGAGGATTACAGGAAAAGAGTGTATCCCTTCCAAAGAATATATAGTTCCCATTCAAGCTAGTAGAGACAATCTCCAAGCCCGGCCCGGTGAATGAATACATTTTGGTTCCTTTATAAATGATGTGGCAGGCAGTGTTGTAGGTAAAGTAAGGAACTAGATTGCATATGAAAGAAACGTTTTTAGGGTGGAAATTATAAATGTATAATTTCTAAGCCTACTTTGTAATAGATTTTTTTTGTATCATTTGTTCAAGGAAACTGAGTTTCCATTTTTACTGCATTTTATGACCATCATGCATTGATTATTTTCAAGTTGTCATTTTCACTTCACTTTATAATACTCATTTCATTTCATGGTTTCTTTCAAAATGTTACATATCATATGACCAAAGGATTGCTAAAATAAGTGATACATACATATTTATCTCCCTATATATAAGAGAGAGAAACTCTTACATTTTTTAAATGTATGTTGAAAATTTGACGCGATAGGAATTGAGCCGAAATATTAGCCCTCATTGATGAGTTTATTCATCACTAAGCTACATTCCCCTTTCATAACTCGCTTCCTCGTTGGTTAAATATTTACAACGCACATCATGTTGTTGGAATCCCACATTTGCTAGGTTATCTTAGGGACTAAGAGTGCTCTTTATTTTCACAATCCACGGAAGGTAAACGGGAAAATTACACTATGAAAAAATGAAGATGAGGGAAGGGTGTCATGATTCTCTTCCATCTTTCTCAAATATGAGTTCAACTGACTAGGAAACCTCAAGCAGTAGGTGATAGAGATCAAGATAGTTCACATCCCATATCCAGTACCTCCTCCCAACAAGTGAAACACTTCGAACCTTTGATGGAAATCATAGATATTTGTCTCCTTATCGACAACATCAAGCATGGAATTTATGAGCTCATATCCTTTGATATAGTTCCCCTTATCCAAGTTGTTTCTTGCTCTCGATTGGAAAAAATGAACGTATCAAGCCTGAAAACTTGGCCATAAAGCCTAGTCCTCATGTTTTACATGGTACCAAGATCTAGATCAATGAGAACAATATGAGGCACACATATCTCGTAACTTGCTTCATTATATAAAACATTGGCCCTTTAGAGTTGTATATTTGAAATGCCCTAATACCTCCGAGTGGGATCCATCCCTGTTCTTCACATCCTACCTCCGAGAACATGGATCTAGTCTAGTTTTCGCATTGGGCACCTAATGTGATCTCACTAATTTCCAAATTAGGGTCCGCATATTTCGACTACCTAAACACGCCCATATTTCCATAAATCCATGAATCATCAAACTTTAAAACAATCTGAATAATCTCTTGGAGGAGGTTGCGATCTTTCAAAAAACTCAAATCTACAATAAAAAACATTTATGGTATCTAAATTGATATAATTGGGTATTCAAAAATTATATTTTTCATAATTAATTTATGTAATTCCTAATTTGTAATAAAATAAATAAAATATTTTTTTTTTCATTAACTCACATTTTAATTCAAACTTCTAGTTTTAACAATTCATCAAACTTTTTTACCAAAACTTTGCAAAAAATTGCTCAACTAACTCTAGATGGCCTAAACCATATACATACATCTTTTCCCTATTAGTTTCCGCTCATTTTTGACCTCCATAACTATGTTTTAACCTTATGCTCTCTCAAAAAATATCAAAAAGGCCCTAAAAACCCTCAAAAGAGATAAACACCGACAAATGGGCTTAAAACCCCCAAAAAGGGCTAAAAACCCTAAATACGGATTTAACCCCTAAATAGGGTTCAAAAACCCTAAAAGATAGAAAATAACAAGAAAAACTATAAAATAGTGTGGAGGTCTCCATCACAAGATTCACTTATTCCTTCGCCCATTTTACTAGTACTTGTGAGTATGGTGAGAATCATTTCTCTCATCATATTCACATCATTTTGCCAACAATCCCATTTCCCCACAAACTCCCCATCTTGTATGTTGAGTCTTCCTCCATACTACCAAGCCTATGGAGAGGTAGTACCATCCAAGTGAGGGCACGGTGGCCCAATTTTAAAGAAAAGAGAAGGTATATGTGTCATATTGTTTGTTTATGCTAGTTAGTTAGTTATTATTATTGTTTAGTATGTTACTAATCATTTTCATGTAGCTAGGTCTTCCCTGAACTCTACCCTTTTGTCCCTTAGATAGAAGGGAGGTGCTTGGGCACGTAGCTAGGGTGAAAACCTGAATAGGGTGAAGACATTACAAAGTTTGAAGGAAAGGCAAGCAAGTTCCTCAAAAAACCACAATATGTTGTTTCATTTATGGTGCTCATCAAACAACATTATGGATGACTCAGTGAGACTGATATTATTCCAACGCACACTCACAAGTGCTGGATCAAAGTGGTATATCAAACTATCTCAAGCCTCTTACCCTGATTTCAATTCACTAGCCTTCATGTTCCTTCAGTACTTCCAACTTCTCATCAGATATGATGTAGGTGTGGAAATCTTGTTATCTTGTCGTGAGACTACTACTACCCACATCACCAACCACATCCATGAATGGTGGCGAGGATGTAGCCTATGCAATATCCATCTTGATGACAAGATATTCCTAGATTGGTTCTTGAAGACCTTTCTATCACCTATATCAAGGACATTGCCTCTGAACATCCCCAATCTAAAGAAGAGGCCATCTCAAAGTCACAACAATTCAATTTAATCTACGCTCAGTTTGGATACCTGTACACCATCATAACAGATGCTCTCTGTGCCAACAACTTTGATCATGATGCACTGGGGGCATCCCATGCTGTAGATGGAATTATTGGTTATGTCTGCCAACACCCACAATACTATGTGGCACCCCTTATGATGCCACTACACCCAAGCAGCACACCTGGTGGTGCGTAACAAAACCAGATGCCCGATTACTCAAGGATGATGGCTCAGTTTGGACCCACAACCTCCTATGCACAACCCACACCATGTCAGCATGCCCATGCACTGACCTGGCCAACACAACCATATTCAGGACCAAATACTCAATTTGTAGCTCCTCCATCTCCTCCAACCTACTATGCACCACCTATGCAATCCAATCCGGCCCCTACCCCATCTCCTCCAACTTCCTCATTACAAGTTTTTGCTCAATAGCTCTTCCCAACCAACCCGCCCCCAATAACCAATAAGGGAAAGATAAGAAAAACCGAGTGAAGAACCGAAGGAACAACCAACTGCAAGGAGGGATCGAATAGCCTAATCCTCCTAATAACAACGGTGCTAACTTACAGACACAGAACCGCCAATAGAATAATCGATCGGGATGAACTGCTCCATTATGGACTAACCATCTGTGTAAATTATGCAACATCTATGGTCATGATACTCACGAATTCCCACATATGGAATACGTCAAGCAGTTTATCTAGAGCGAAGCTCAACGGGACACTAATTCGACAATATAGGCTCAAGCCAATCGAGCACCACTAGGCCCTCCACCTATGGTGCTCCAAAACCTGTTACCACCCCAAGGAATGGTTTCAACTGCACCCCTTCCCCCACCTACTTTTGCATCACCCATTGTGGCTCCACCTATAGAGACTTGTATCCATCACCTAATGAAAATATCAACTGAAGAGGTGAACCTCCAGACTAGATAGAACCAGTATGGTTCCACCACAAATATCGCTGACCCATAAATGACATCCACCTCTTGCAGTGCCAACAAGCCCCTCCACCTACCTACCCCCCCCCCCACTGATGGGGTGGCCCGAGGCCCACAATTTCCCATGTGGCGTATCACCAACAATGCCACTGCGAGAGCCACTTTGAATTATAGCATCATTGATGACTTGGCCCAGTCACCTATAGCCATGTTTGTTCTAGAAGTACTCAAAACACACCTGCTATAGTGGAAAGCATTGTTATCTACACTAGGTGTCATGGATCCCTCCATTTCCAAATTGATCACATTTGATTTGGATAAAGGAGAACCAAGAATGGCATCCACCATCGCCTTCCAGATTTGGGTCTCAATTCATAATTTGGTCATACATCGATGAAGGGGCATCTACCTATGTCATGTCGATGTTTTTCCTAGCAGAAACTCGAGTCCCCTACCCTCCAACCATCCGCCACTTCCCTTCATGCATATGATGGTTTCTCCACCATAGCCCAAGGCATTTTTCTAAATGTCCCTATATCATTAGCCAGTAAGATGGTTTTGATTGACATATAGGTTGTCAATGCTCATCTTGATTATAACCTCCTTCTCGGACATAGTTATATGTATTCCATGAGAGCTGTGGCATCCACTTTCTTTCTCCTTGTAATGTTCCCTCATGATGGGAATATCATGACGATGGACCAATTAACTTACTACAATCTACAGGGTCTAGCCACACTAAACCATATCATCCATACCATTGATACCACCATCGAAAGCATCGCCATTCCTTCCTTGTCAGTCATAGGCCTGACATTGTTCACCGACACATATATGATGAATTCCTTTCCATATTTACCTCCTCCACCAGAGTCAAACAACACAGCGAGTTTGTGCACTCTTTCATCCAACACCATTCCTCCCACACCACAAACACAGTCGTAACCTCAAATGCAAGCACTAGGGAATTATCAAGGCTCATTCCGAGTCTATATGATTCCCTTCCTTTTCCCACCGTTTGAGATTGTGAGTAAGGCTGTTATGACTACTTTAAATTTAACAATTTTTACATTGGGGATTCCTGTGTGGTACCTTGAACCACTTACCCCACCTCCAATGCCCCAGGTTGTGTTGAACCCCGTCCAACCTATTGACACACTCTCACACCCTCCTCCTAGCCCACCCAAAACACCTTCCATTCCTACACTAGCCTCACCCCCTCTAAAGAAGGATCAAAGCAAAACCTCCAAAGTAGTTGTCGAGCCTCGGCCAGCCCTACCTTGCGCTTTGTGTGATGGCCATGGACATGCAACCCAAAAAATTCCTAGAGATACCTATCCTGCGCACACATATAGATGCTATGGATATAGCTAAAGGAATTCTAGTAGTCACCATCACAACTCCTCCAGCGGCCAAGAACAAGTCCTTAAGGACCAACCATTAATTCATGATTTGTGATTTATATGGCCACTATTCATACCATTTCCTGGACTTGGCCGAATATCGGTCTATCCTTCATGATATTTGGAAACACTCTCGTGAGTCCAAGATCATTGTCATCGAGTAAATTCACCCTCCAGTTTCTTCCTCGGACACAACCACCAACATTTACATGATCTCTACTTCCATTAGTACTTTCCCATCCTAGGCCGTGGAAGATTCACCTGATTTATCCCAACACCACTTTCGCGACGACGGAGATATCGTAAAAAACACCACTCTTTTGACCCCATTTCACTTATATCATGGCATGCAGTCGGTTCTTCCCATTGAATGCCATATTCCTCCTATTAGCACTGGAATTGAGCTAAAGGTTGCGGAAGTCCCACTCCTAGGTAACAGCAGAACCACTTTCAAAGAGAGAACTGACTGTTTGCTCTTCTGAGAGGTATCTCTCACCAAATATTAACAATGCCAGATATGTACAAGTGAAAATATAAATTGTTTGTGAAATTGGTTGAAACAAGCAATAGAACCATTGGGTGATGGGGTCAAGAAGTGTAACAAAAATGAACAGAACTTATGCAAATGATTTCAACACAGAGGCAAGATAGCCATTCAATCGTAGTCAAATTATAATTGTCTGGTGAAAAAGAAGAACATGAACAAACCATCAACACAAAGCATTAGAGAAAGAATTATGTATAAGCTTTAGAAGAAAGCTTTGGTGAATATTTGAAACAACAGATGGAGCATAGCATGTATGAATTCCAAACTGTTATACGCTTATTTCAGACATGAAAGAAAACATAATGGAAGAGATAAACTGGAAAAAACATTCACATGAGAAAGAAAGCAACAGATTGCAATACAAACAACACATGAATCCCTGTGTAAAACATCGATCTCGGATCTGCAACTTTATTAATATACTCTTGAAAGCATACACTGCAAAATTACATCGGTTCCAACCCTTTCTCCCTCTTTAGGAGATATATTTATACTATTTTGGACTTTCCCAATCCGAGGTTCACGAATCAAAACTTGTTACAACTAAAAAAAAAATTCTAACAAACTCTTAGGTGACACGTCGGCCACGATTTACATAAAAACTGAAAAATGAAATATGGATTGGAGGAGAAAATAAGCACGAGAGTCTTCTACGCTTCCATCTAGCGAGTGATAGCTGTACAGAGTTCCGGGAGAGGTGACCATTGGAAAGGGCATGCACACTTCGATGGTTCTATTTTTTGTAAATAGTTACCTAATCCCAAAAAATCATAAAAGTATACAAAGGAGAGCTCTTCCAACTGAACAGGTAGAGAGACTTATTTATCATAGGAAGTTCCTTCTAGTTATTCATAATCATAGAGATTCTATTTAGCAATATATGATATAAAGTGAAGCAGCTTTGTCAGGTTCCAATGCGAGGTTTAGGCAGATATTTAGTACAGGTTCCAGAATTGAAAATGTACTACAAGTTAATCTCATAAAAATGGAAAATATCTTTTTAATGATCCTAATCATAGACTCGCTATTTGGAAATATATGATATTAAGTGAAGTGGCTCTCTATCATGCTGCAATGTTAATAACCAACCCAATATATGATATTTATTTTGTATATATATATATATATATATATATATATATATATATATATATATTTATGAAAGGAACCACCTCTCTTAGGACAAACACGAATCCCTAATTAAAACCTTGTTCTTTGAGTAAATATGTTGTGACATCATGAATGAACATAATATATTATTAGTTGGGTAGAAGGAATTTTCGAGAGACTCCTTGTTTGGCAATATATGATATTAAGTGAAGTGGCTCTCTATCATGTTCCAATGTTAATAACGAGTCCAATATATGATATTTATTTCATATATATATATATATATATATATATATATGAAAGGAACCACCTCTCTTAGGACAAAGATGACTCCCTAATTAAACCCTTCTTCTTCGAGTAAATATGTTGTGACATCATGAATGAACTATATATATTATTAGTTGGGTAGAAGGAATTTCCCATGGGTAAGATTTAAGTCATTTAATGTTGAACACCCATGGTTTATAATTACAAACAATATTCTACTATTAGTTAAAAAGTGTAAAGGTTGTACCCATGGCTTAATTAATGAAGAGAAGATTTTGTTACAGAGATTTATGGTATATGTGCTTTACGAATGAAAATGGCTAAAAGATGAATGCAAGAATTACATACTAGAATGTTAAGTTTTATGAGTAATGTTTAACAAAATGTTATGATGACAAGGGATGATAAGTCTCATAATCATAGGTAATGTATTCCATTTGGATATATTAACTTGAAAACTTAAAGAGTTTTTGTTTAACCTCGAACCTTAGTGGATTCATTGCCAAGCTCATGGGTGGATTTAGAAGGATGAAAACAAATCAAATGAAACCTATGGTTGGGAGGAGATTCATAGACATGCTTTCATTCGCCCAAGATAAGAGAAGTATCTTTAACAATTAGATTTGTTTATGGATTTAATTATCTTATTTATGAAACTTATGCTGTGGGATTTCTAGGTTGTTATCTAGTACTAATATGCATATTGAGTTATATTAAGTGGTGGTTGTAGAAGCAACGTTCTAATCGTAGAAAATCCTTGGAATAACTCTCAAAATACAAGTGTAAAATAAATCAGTTTGTGTATGTGAATACTTTGTAAATTAGTTTTATTTTATCATATCGAGTCATCTAACCTTGTTATTTCTCCTGAGCCGACTAGGAGACTACGCCTCCAGTGTTGATAATGGCGTGTAAGGGGATTGAGTACAACATATGGTGCTATAACTGAATATCAAGTTTAACTCTAATTGTTTGATCATAAAACTAATATAATGTACTGCTTTATTATATCATACACTGAGATTTGAATTATGTCATTGTACTATGTAGGTTGCTAATCCTAAAAGAATAGTTATGGTTGACACAGGCCATGAAGAACCTCAGCAAATCAATATCTTATTATGTGAATGAGTGTTACATATAAAGGAGATCAAAGACGTTATCTATAGTTAGATAACAAGATTATTAACTAGATTTTACTAACTAATAACTGAAATATTATTTACAATGTAATCTTGAAGGATTATTCAATATTCCCCCCTTAATCCGAAGGGACATCTGACATGCCAAGCTGCATTCTAAAATTTTCAAACTTTTCACGGCCCAATGCTTTAGTAAAGATATCTGCAATTTGCTCTGAAGTAGGACAATGTGTCAGATGAATGGTTTTTGCGTCAACATGATGTCGAATCAAGTGATATTTGGTGTTGATATGTTTGGTTCGATCATGGAATTTTGGATTCTTAGCCAATTGAATTGCAGAAGTGTTGTCAACAAAGAGAGGCATTGAAGTCATTTGTTTCTCCTGCAAGTCTTCAAGTATTTTATGAAGCCAAATGATTTATTTTGTGGCTTGAAATACTGCAACATATTCGGCTTCAGTTGTAGAATCAGTAGAAACAGATTGCTTTCGTGATATCCATATGATAGCTGCTGATCCAATGTTCATCAAATAACCTGAAGTAGAGACCCCATGCTCTTTATCTCCATCAAAATTAGAATCTGAATAACCAGTGAGATGAAAGTCTGAAACTTTAGAATATTTGATTCCATAAGATTGAGTGCCTCTTAAATATTTGAGCACTCTCTTTGCTGCATTCCAATGACCTTCACAGGGATGATGCATAAAACTCGAAAGTATTCCCACAACAAAATTTATGTCAGGATGAGTATTAGTAAGATAAATTAAAAAATTAAAATTCCAACAAGTTGCCTGTACTTTGTGGATCTTCAAATGTGCTACCTTCATTTGAAGTAAGTTTTAGATTCTTCCCCATTGGTGTTGAAATAGGATTACAATCCTACATACCAAATTTGTTTAATACCTCTCCAACATATTTTTTCTAAGAAATGAAAATGTGATTTGGATTTTGATCTACTTCAATTCCAAAATAATAATGTAATAATCCCAAATCTATCATATCAAAATCCTTTTTCAACTCTCTTTTGATAGATACTATATAATCGTCATTATTTCCTATGATAAGCAAATCATCCACATAGACAACTAGATATACAACTGATCTTCCAACTTTCTTCACAAATAAAGTTGCATCATCTAGATTGAAGTGCTTATAATTCAATTTGAGAAGATGCTCAATTAAATTTTCATAGCAAGCTCGAGGTGCTTGCTTTAAACCATATAAAGATTTGACTGATTTGCATACCTTCTGTTCTTGACCTTTGATAGCAAATCCTTCAGGCTGATCCATATACACATCTTCTTTTAAGTCTCCATTCAAAAATGTGGTTTTAACATCCATGTGATGTATCTTCCATCCTTTTTGTGCTGCTAATGAAAACAAAGTTCAAATGGTGCCCCACTTAGCTGTAGGAGCAAATGTTTCTATGCAATCAACGCCTTCTTTCTGTGCATACTCTTTTACTACAAGTATCGCTTTCTGTTTTTCAAGTGAACCATCTGCTTTATACTTATTTTTATATATCCACTTGCATCCAATCGGTTTGGTTCCAATTGGAGGGTTCACCAATCTCCAAGTTCCATTTTTTATGAGAGCATCATACTCTCTTCGCATGGCACTTTTCCATACATCACTATTTACTGCTTCTTGAAAAGATGTAGGTTCATCAAATGCATGAAATTTTAATTCACAATCTAATGTTACAAAATCATCATACCTTTTAGGAAATGTCTTAGTCCATATTGATCTACGAACTTCTTCTTGTTGTGGTGTTTTCTCTGTTTCTTCTTTAAGAGCAGGTTCTGCATTATTCATGATACTTAGTTTATCCATTCCCTTAACAATATCATCAACTATCTCATCTTCTGTTTCATCAACTTGTGCATTAGAATCATCAACTTGTGCATAAGAAGGAAATTCCAAAACTTGACCTTGACTTAGAATAGGAATCCCCCCTTCAAGATTTGGAAGTTCATTATCCATTTCATGATAGATTTTTTTAGAATGAAATCTATCAAGCTAAGCAAGTTGTTTATCAATAGTGAGTGCATATTTCTCAAACTCAAGAAATATAACATCTCTAGAAACAATAAAACTCTTGTTATCTTCATCATACAACCTATAAGCTTTACAAGTATTAGAATATCCCAAAAAAATACACTTCCGACTTCTTGCTCCCAATTTATGTCTTTGTTGCTCATGAATCAAATCATAACATGTGGATCCGAAAATTCTAAAATGCTTGATAGCTGGAATATGATCATGCCACATTTCATAAGGTGTTTTGTTTTGTAGTGCAAGAGAAGGACATCTATTCTTAATGTAGACAGTACAAAGAACTACCTCTCCGCAAAACATTAACTTGACATTTTTAAAAAACATCATTGATCTTACCATATTCAAGAGTGTCCTATTCATACGTTCTACGACACCATTTTGATGTGGATTATAAGGAACAGTTGTTTGATGTTTAATACCATTCTCCTGCAAATATATTTCAAACTCTTGAGATGTATATTCACCACCGTTATCAGTTCGAAGGGTTCCAATAGTAAGTTGAGCTTCATTTTTAATCCATAAGTGAAAATTTCTGAATGTATCAAAATCTTGAGATTTTTCTTTTAATAAATAAACCCAACACATCCTCGTAAAGTCATCAATGAAATTCATGATATATTTGTTACCATTTGCTGATGGAATGAGCATGGGCCCACATAAATCTGAGTGAACAAGACCAAGCTTTCTTGAAGCTCGAAACATAGAATCATTAAAAGGTTGTTTACTGTGTTTTCCTAATATACAAGCATCACATGGGGAAAGTTGTCTTGGAATAGTAGGAAGCCCTTGAAATCCTTTCTGTTTCATAATCCTGAGACTGTCATAACTAATATGACAAAATCTAGCATGCCACAATAAGCTAGAAGATAAATTACCATTATGCTGAACCAAATTTGTAGAATTCTGTGAATTGGATGATGTACCATTCAACTTTAAAAGTTTTTTATATTCCACTCCATTCATTACAACCACATTATCATAAGCTCTTCTAATTTCAATGATACCATCAAACATATGTATTGAGTGATTTTGTTGTCTAATTTACACAAGAGATATTAGATTTCTCTTCAATTGTGGAACATAAAGCACGTCAGAAAGTATATAATCAGCAAGTCCTGATAATTTCAATCTAACAGAACCAATTCCTGAAGGTTTTAACTGAGACTTATCTGCCAAATGTACTACCCCGTCAATTTGATCACTAAAAGTTTCAAAGAAATATTTTCTAAATGTCATATGACATGTGGCTTTGGTGTCTAATAACCAAGTATCATTCCATGAAAAGGAAGTACTGAAAGCTTCTTCAATTCCTAGATTACAATGTGCAACAACATAATGTGCATATTCAGGAGGGTTACCTTTATCTTGTACTTTCTCTTTCTTGTTAACAATTTTATCCCAAGAAGTTCTACAATAACTGGCAGTATGACCAGTTTTTCCACATCTATAACATTGTTTCTCTCCTTGATTAAATCTTCCCCCCCTTCCTCTGTACTATTCTCTTTGTCCTCTACCTCGACCTCTGATTCTATTTTCATCCTTTGCAAATTCTTCTTTTGATTTGTGTCCTTTCTGTGCAAGACACAAAGTTTCTTCATTGGGTTTAGACTCCTTCTTCCGAAATGCTTTCTCTCTTTCTGCAATTTTCTCAACAAGTGTTTCAAAGGTCATAGCTTTCATTTGGCCACTATCTTAAGTAATTCTAAATAATGAGTATATGTAGGATAAAGAGCTTTAATAAATGCAGTAAGTTGAATGTCAACTTTTACACCAGTTGCATGAATATCATGGAAAATGGCTCTAATTTCAGAAGCAAGTTTCATTGGATCATTATCTTTTAATTCTAAGTTAAATAATTTCATCAACAGTTGTATGATTTCAAGCTCAGAATGTGAATCATACAAATCTTTTAGTTTCTTTAATGCTTCCCAAGCACTTTTGCTAGAAACTATACGTCTACTTACTTCTTTACTTACAGAGGCAATAATCAAGGCATAATCCTTCTTGTCCTTGCTTTTCCATAATGCTAACTCTTTGGCATTAGTAGGTGGCACTCGTGCACTTTTCTCCACTTCATTTATTGCTTCTCCATCTTCCTTATCTTCTAAATTCTCATTTTCACAAATTCCATCTCAAATATCATTAAAAATAAGGGTATTTTTAACTTTACAAAACCATTCCTCATAATTTTCTTTTCGAGATAAAATAACTCCAACAATTGAAATTAAAGAATTCATTGAAATTTAATGTGTAGTAAATTTTTGTGCACAAAATACAGTGTGAAATATTCTTTTCCTCTTAGCCAATGTTCTTTAAAATCTTTTTATCTTCTAAAAAGATTTCCCAAAAAGTTTAATATTTCAATTTAAAAAACCTTGCACTCAAATATAAATGGTTGTTTAAAAACTTTTATTTTTAAAAAACTCCAAAGTGATTTGATAATTATTAAGGAAACCATTGCACAAAAATATAAATGGCGTCTCTCTTCCTTTTTTTTTTCTTTTTTTTTAAAGAAAAAAATTCTTCAAAAGAATTACCTCTTTTTTTTTTTAAAAGAAAATAATTCTTCAAAAGAATTACCTCCTTTTTCTTTTTTTTTTAAAGAAAATAATTCTTCAAAAGAATTACGAGAACAATTTACGTGTAGTCTCCTCTTAATGTGCAGTCTCCTTCATGGGCTCCTTCTTTCTCACCAAGTCTTTCTCACCAAATGGGCTCCTTCTTTCTCACCAAGTATTTCTCACCAATGCTTCACTGCCTTTGCTATGATACCACTAACATAGGCCGTGAAGAACCTCAGCAAATCAATATCTTATTACGTGAATGAGTGTTACATATAAAGGAGATCAAAACTGTTATCTACACTTAGATAACGAGATTATTAACTAGATTTTACTAACTAATAACTGAAATATTATTTACAATGTAATCACGAAGGATTATTCAATAATGGTTACTTAAAAAAGGAGTTGAATTCCATTGGTGTGATTAAATGTTTGGTTTCCACGAAAACTTTTATATTTTCCACCCAAGTAAGCTATTCTGGAATTAGGGTATGTCACATTTTTTTTTCAACCATAGAAATGAGAAAAAACAATTTATAGCACTTTAATAATACATAAATTTATTTGTTATATTTAATTATATATATATAAAGTAAGACATAAATTATTATGTGAAGAATACTATTTGTATAAATAAATTTATATACAAAAGTTTGATTTATAACTCAACCCTCATCTTAAAGCTAAATTATAATTATGATTAAAATTTTTATTTTATATTATTTATAAAATAAATAAGCTACATTATGATTAGTATTATAATTGCATATTATTTATAAAATAAATATATTTATATTTTTTATTTATATAGAATATAACATATTAATAATTGTTTCCAAAACTAAATTAACATGAGATCTTATTAAATTGTAAAACAAATTATGAATTTTTTTTTTCGCATCATGAGATAATATATATACTGAAATGGTGGATATACTTAAAAAAATATATAAAAAGATTAAAATATATTAAAAAATTAAAAGTTTTGTGCTTATTTTGTGGAGAAGGAAAACTGGTTGTCGTAGGAAAAGCACAAATAAATCTTCATATATATCTCGTTTAAGGAAAGGGAACCTTTAACCTTTTTATTTATTTTACCTTACATTTCCATATTGAATAGTTTATAACATTAAAATTTGAAGATCGGTAATTAAAAAAAGT
>LPNX011234093.1:0-60788 GCA_001517045.1 Pseudotsuga menziesii
ATAGCAGTTAATGGGATTAAGGTAAATGAAGCAACTAATCTCCCATTAACTCGTGTTTTTAAAAACTAATTTTGAGGAAACCATGCGCGGGTCTGTAGTAAATCAACCCGCGCATGATGCGCGACTCTATACAAATGCAACCCGCACATATATGTATGCGCGACCTGCTGAACATAATACTCACGCATATGCGTGAGATGCCAATAGAGATAGTCGCGCATGCACTCAAAATCTCAAAATAGCAAAGTAACCAGCTGGGCATATAGGCAATGTATTTCATCATCAACCAAGGTATAATGAAACTAGGCAAACCTCAATCCATAAGTGTCCTTTTGTGTGACGACCTGAGGGATGTCAGCACTCGGACGGAGAGGTGCCAATCAGCTGTATAACAATATTGTTTAAGGTAAACATCCAGATCCTCAAATTTAAGGTTTATTTTATTGCATTTTTTTAGTTTTAAGTGGAGGTTGATTTGCAGAAACATTTGAATTAGTACCAAACTAGGGAGTTTTCTTGTGAGTGGACTTGTCAAAAATTGGATATTACCAGTTTGATTTGATGAATTCTCATTGTCTAATTATAATAGGTTAATACAATTTCAAAGTTTGATGACTTTTTTCAACTGAAAGGAAAGCCTCTCAATGTCACATTGCTTGAGCTAGAGGGCAGTGACTTGAACTTGGTGAAGAATTCATGAATGGTTTTGAAACTGTTGGGACTCAATGATATTAATCCATTATCCAATAGTTGACCACTTAGATCATCTTTTTTTCCAAAGAAGGACTCGATCTTGGTGCACACTTGATTTGGAGTTGTCAAATTTTTGAGATGGAAAAATGATCTTGGGAGATGACGAGACAAATAAAACTATAAGCTTCATCGAATCTATTAAACCACTTAGATTTCTCAATAAGAAAATTTGGTTCATTTTCTAGCACCATGACGACTCCTCGGAGACCCTTACTTTGAAGTATAACTTCCATTCAAAATAATTAAGTAGAGTCAGAATCACCGCTCGAATATGATCCATTCTTCACTAAAACGCTTTTAGTGAGACAATAGTTTGCAACAAAAATATATGAAAACTATATACTTCGATAGTATGAACATTCATGATCGCATCACACCTGGGAAGACCAATTTAAATGAACCAAAATTGACTGGATGCACTTTCCCCGGGAATAATGTGGATACTCCACTGTTGTTGGTGCAAAAATGGAAGCAATTACACTTGCAAAAAAAGAATGAAAATATTCTAGAGGATTTCTTTTCTCATAATGGTTCTAATACCATGTAAAATTTTACAAGCATATCTAGAGAGAAACAATAATCGTCACAAACAAAAAAATAGAGAAGAAAAAAGGTGATATAACACAAGAGATTTGGATCTCAATTTAAATAATTCCATGCATCTACTATTCATCAATGTGTGTAGATTTGTAATGTAACATTCTCAATAGAGAAATTCATGAGCCTTAGGAGGCATTTGGAATCCAATACATGAGGTAGGCTTAGTTTGGAAGATTCCCATCACTAAAATTGAGAACTAGTTGTAACTCTTGATGGTAGTGCCAATTGGCTAGTTAACTGAACCTAAATGATGGTAGGTAGAAATGAATGTCACATCAGGGAGTTAACTAATGGTATCTGATGATAGAGGAGTGCATAAGTTGGTTTAGTTTACTATTAATGATCATCAGTGTTCACTATCAGCCCAAAATGCATGAAATCAAGGAGGGCGCTCGACTTAACCTAGTTAATTGATGGTCTAGGTCCTAAATATTGAGATATTGGCTCAACATGCCTAAAAACATGGAAGAGGGAACATCCATGGATAATGAGGGAAATCATGATAAAAACAAGGTCTTGGATAATCAGAATGATGAGGACTATGCACTAGTTAGTCAACAAACATGGTCTAAACACTAGGGAAAACAAATAATGTTGCATGTCTTCATGAACATGATGCATGCCTACATGCCTAATGTCTATATGGGTCATATTTCCCAACACATCCTACCCTATGTAGGATCAGATAATTGGTCTATATGTTTATACATAGCTTGATGATCATCCCAAAATCTTCCCATTTATGTTTGAACAGTTCTAGATACAACATCTGTATGCTTAGTGGTGGGAATAAGGGGTGATTCGAAGGGGACGAAAAATTAATTGATTTGAACAACAACTAAAGCATATAAAAAAAGTTTTAACGAATGGAACAAGGAGGTCTTTCGAAATATCTTCCAATACGACAAATGACCTTGACCAGGAAATGGAAAAAATTCAACAATAAATCATTCAAGAGGGAAGATTACAATACACAATGAGAATAGAAGAAGATCTGCAATCCCAACTTAACCTCTGGTATACGCAAGAGAAAATTTTGTACAAGCAGAAATCAATGGTTCAATGGTTATAATAAGGGGACATGAGTTTTAAAATTCTTCTATCGGAGAATGATTAATCATCGACAACATATTCACATATCATCTATTTGGGATGCTTAAAGTAACTCAGTCACTCAACATGAAGACATAGAACAAGAATTGATTCTCTTCTATGGGTCCATTCTATCTGAACCCCCGAGAAGCAAGGATCTAAGTATTCAACAAATCATTCCAATAACATCCCCAAATTGGTCATGGAGGAGCAAAATGAAAATCTAATGCAATCAATATCCCTGGAAGATGTTGAGTAGGTGGTTATGGCTACAGAAAAATGGAAATCGTTAGGGCGTGATGGCTTCATGATATATTTTTTCCATGCCTATTGGTCCATTATCAAATTTGACTTATTGGAAGTGGTCAATGAGTCCAGGCTATGTAGGGGTGTGCTTTCAACTCTTATCTCCACATTCATAACCCTGGTCCCAAAAGAAGAAGGATCTCGTCGTCCATAAAATCTTCACCCTATATCTCAATGCAATGTTATCAACAAAATAATCACCAAGGTTATTGCCAATTGGTTAAAACCATTGATTTCTGATCTAATCTCCCCAATTGGTTAATACCTATTTATGAAAACATAAGGTATAATATTAAATGTACATAAGAATTGATTTATATATATTCTTAACAACTAAAATGAGATTATATTTTTACATAAATAAAATGTTATTACATCTTAACATTTATTAAAAAAAATTACTTATTTTTCATTGTTTACTAAATATTATTATAACATTAAAAATCATTATAAAGTTGATCAAATTCATATATCAATATAAGTTAAAAAAATAAAATATTATTCTATTTCAAAATATACTAGCATAGATCCATCTTAAAAGGGATCTAGCAATCTCCTAGAGGGATCAAACCTCTTGAGTTGCAAACTTGTTTTTAAAGTGTAAATGGTGATGAAGCTTTTTAATTTACCTATTTTATGTTATTTATTTTTTTATATGAAAATTTTCTACTCTAGGATGAGCAGTGAAGGAGTTACACATCTACCCCCCATGGGTTGTAGAATGGGCCTCTTAAACACAATAAAAAGTTATTTTACATAAAAAAATATATAAATGATATTACATTATCATAAAACTAGCAATTGCCCCAAGGAAGGTGCAATAATACACCGATAAGGTAGTTGTTAGCAGGTAAGCGAGGAAAAAAGTGTAGCATTAAAGAGAGGTAGTGGGAGATTGCAAGTAATACCAAAAAAAATGGAGCACTTCAATGTATTGAAAAATCAGAAAATTAACAGTTTAACATCACATTATACAGTGAACATGCCATTGCACAGGAGAAATATATCTGATGAAGAAAAGAAGCCAATGTGTAGTCATAATCTGGAATTACTTGTTGTCCATGTGGTTCCAAAGTTCATAATTGTGCTAGCATAGGTTGTCAAAGCAGCTTGGAAAACAAACATTTGACGACGGTTTATATAGTTCTAACTTCTCACATTAACAAAAGTCATGTTCAAGGAGTAGACATGATAGCACTGTATGGTTTGGCAAAAATGGTACAAATTTGAAGACATTTCCTGCACTTCATAAATAAAGAAAAGAACATCAAGAAGAGTAAAAGAAAAGATTTCAGTATATATATACATTTGATAATTCAAGGTAATGACACATTATGATAAGTAGCCAAACTAACCACTATCAATCCATCATACATCAATTGACACAATTGGAGACAATATCAGTACCCATGATACTGTTTTAGATGATACAATGAGCTACCAGCCACGATTCATTATCATCCAATCCATCAATAGATGATTGAAACAATTGCAAACAAAGTATTTATCAATAATTACATCTCTAGCCAAAACCACAGGTATCCATTTACCCTTGCAAGCATCATCGCTTCCAAGAGTCAGGATTTCCTTCGATCCATCAAGTTTTAAGAAACTGTGCAAAGTGAACCTTAAAACCTTTGGAGTGTTATCATTTGCATATTTTATTAAGGAGCTGTATTGTTTATCGTTACAGCTTATCTGCATTTCAATTGATTATAATTATCTGCTAATTGAGTGGAACTTGTAATGAGGTGAACCCATTATTCGTTGAATCCGTTTGCACTAGTGTATCATCCTCATCTTCCATATCACAAAAGGAAATATCCTCCTCATTAGACAACCCTATTGCAGAATTTACATATGCATCACTTTTACCTGGTTGTGCCTGCAGGCAATTATCTACATCTGCATCCTCATCATTATGCTCCACATCCTCAGTAGATGTTGTGTGATTATACAAATCATTTTTCCTAGAAATATGATAATCACCTTCATAGTTATTGGAAATTTCTAGTGCCACTGTTTCTAGAGATACAGACTTGAAAGAATCTGCCTTTTCGCTGCTGTTTGTAACTAATGAAAAATGCTCAAATTTCTTCTCTTGGAGGAATCGAGAGAATGTTCCTTTCTGGATTGCCCAAGCTTCCTCCAGCATTGGTTGATCTGGCCTTGTTTATTTTCTTTGAATCCTTTGAAAACAATGCCCTGGCCTCTAATATCTGCAAAACCAAAATAAAAGTATCAATTTTCTTCTATCCTCAATACTCAAAAGGCCAAAGGCTCCAAATGATCCAGATAATTTATTTTTCACCTAAAGGCATTATAATTTTACTCATCAAAACATGTAGAAGTTTAATAGAGAAGACAATGAATGTAGTAAAAATAAGTGGCCGGGCTAATGCAATATGAATAGCATTGCTGATGAGAAGGATAGATTTTCTTATTTCAAGCAAGCAGAACTCTATGAAAAATGAGACTTGTAAGATGAAACCTAGTCTAAGATGCAGATCACACATGATTGAGCCAAGGTCTCTTATTGCATTTCATTCCACCTATATCAGGATATTGCAGATTCAAAAAGCACATCTACTATTAAAAGTCACATAATTTCAACAAAAAGCACAATTTCAGAGATCCAAATCACCATGCAGAGTTATTTTTGCATATGTCCAAGAAACTAGAACTGAACGAGAATACATAATACAGATGCTATAGCAAAATATTTTTATAACCTTGACTTCAACTACTTCACAGGAGATATCGGTATCACGGCCATGGAGAGTTTGCAATGAAGCTTCAAACTCTTGATTTCCAGTCTTGGCCTGCATCATTATAAACAAGGACTTCCCAAATTAAGTTTTCATTAAGCTTGTCACATTGAATACTGACATGTTAGAGAACTTCAGAGGACTTTGCTGAAGACTAATAAGATGATCTGGCTTGAAGTATCATGTTGAGTTTCCAGTTCTTTTAACTGGGAGTTAGTTTGAAAATTTATTACAAAGATGGTTTATACTTGACTAATAAGACTGTCTGGTTTTAAGTAGCATGTTGAGTTTCTAGTTCTTTTAAATGGTTTTAGTTTGAAAATTTATTATAAAGATGGTTTATACTTTATAGGTAATTTTTCAATGGTCAGAACTTTTTTTGAAATTGAACTCATAGATTTCGTTAAAAGTATAAACATTAAATTCGTTTCAATTTAATATTTTTTTCTTCAAATAATATGTTTCAATTTCATTTTATTGGAATGCTTTCCATCTAAATCTAATCCCATGAAAACAATTCTTAAGTGATGGAACGAGTTAAATTGTAACTAGTTTTATTCTATGAATTATTGTCATTCCTTAATGTGACAAGGAACATTTAGCAGTGAAAGAAACACTTATCTATAAAATTGGTTTGGGTCAATTTGGACCAAAGTTCACTATCATATGAGAAGTATGTTATCCCAATTCAAAATCTACTCCAAATGTGCATTTTGCAATGTTGAGGAAACTTTTCTTCTTCTTCTCAATTCTCTCCAAGCATTTTCAGATAATTAACAGGTCTACCCCTATCTCTTCAAGCTCTTGACTTGATGAATGACCATCCTCGGACATTCACACCTTGATGTGGAATTTATTGGCTTATAAAATATTCTCAGGAATGAGATCGTTTTGGGTTGTACGAAGGTTGGGGATTATTGCAAGTTTGTTAATAAGTTTCTACATAACGTGAGCTTAGTTCTTTGGACTAAATTATTTCCTAACTTATAACTATCAATGTGCTCTCAATGTTTGGCCATTTCTAAATATTGATAAATGATTTTGTTCTCAGTGTTTGGATGATTTGTCAAATCTCTTTCAATCAAGATGCATTTTTCTCTTAAAGGCCTCTGTGCTATTAACCTTTAAGCCACTTAAACACTCTAACTTCACACCAACACATTTGCTGATTGCAGAGACTGTCCTTCTGTTTGCCTTGACATTTAATTGGATGGTGGCTTGAGTTTCTGCATGACCTAACTTTATTACACAGATGTTACCTTGGCACTTTTCTTATAGACACACATTGCCTCACAATTACATGAGGTGATTAAATTTGAGAATTATTCATCTACTCACTTGAAGTTTTAGTCGATTGGTCCTCTTTCTTGGAAGCCTCCATGGTGAAATTCTTCTAACTTCACTTCATTTTATTATTAAGGTACAAATGAATCTGATTCATTACAAGGAAAATATTGTCAAGTCAGTATCCAATCAGAATGTAAAAACTAAAATGAATCTCATTCATTTTAAGAAAAATATTGTCGAGTTAGTATCCAAGCAGGTTGTAAAAATGAATCTGATTTATTTGAAAGAAATGATTGTCAAGTTAGTATCATCTAGTATCCAACCAGGATGTAAAAGATCATCTAATATCCAAGCAGGATGTAAACAACAGTGATCATTTTGCTTAACATATAGGCATAAAGTGTCTTTGTTTTCTAGTTATGTTAGTGACTTTCACGTTTTGCTCATTCCATCTTGGGCCTCCAATAAAATTTGGATCTTAAACTCTAATGAATTTTTGATATTTTAGAAGGCCATCAACTAAATCTGACAGTTCGGAAGTATGGAGTTTGCTATTCACACTTTCCTCATTCCATCTTGGGTCTCCAATAGAATTTGGATCTTAAATTCTAATGAATTTTGATATTTTAGAAGGCCGTCAACTAAATATGACGAATTTTGATATTTTAGAAGGCCATCAACTAAATATGACAGTTCAGAAGTATGGAGTTTGCTATTTTCAGACCTAGGGCTAGCTTGATTATGGAGTTTTTTTTTCCAATCTTCCTAAGTACTTCTTACCATCAATGGAATAATTATAATTTACTCTGTTACTCCGATTTAGCTAACTCTAGAATTTACGCACCTTTCATACATCTTGAATAGTTACTTGGTCATTTTTCCAACTGTAATTAATGACAACAAACTAACCGTGGAGCCTTTGCTATAACAGAACCATAACAAAAATTGAGACAAAATGTCAACACAAATCCCTAAACCTGAACGAAATGGTACATTTAAATTGTAAACATAAGGATGCCCTACTAATAGCAATAAGCATAATATGTCATAGTAATCACCAGTGATTCGACCATATGTCCAGATAACTAATTTAAAGTAGATATCAATATAACACTTCCAACAATACTAGCATATCATGGACCATGACTATGACAAAAAAACAACAGACCTTATGTTTGAACTGCCATCAGATTCATAATTGACTTATATGGTATATATAAACATTACTTCATACTTCTTAACAGACTCATTAATAGCTAACCAACCATCATACCATTATCAAAGTGTGTGAAACCATTAATATCGTGAACAACAAGGGCAAATATTATGCCAACATCCCTTCATGGTTCAGAAGGAAAATCCACCTAATACTGAATTCAATAGCATTCTCAAAACCCAGCATATGAGTGACAGGTATAATTGCATTGAATAGCATTCTGAGAACCCAATGTATGAGTAACAAATATAATTGCATGCAATAGCATTTTCCCAACCCAGTGTACGAGAAACAAGTATAATTACAAACAGAGAATCCAAGCTATATTTCTTTGAAGATCAGATCTTCTCACCTTACAATAATAGGGCGTTACAGTTAAAACCCTATTGCTGATGGTTATTGACTAGATACCAATTTGATTAAAACCCTTTTTTTCTAGCCAGTCAAGAGCAATAAATTATTGAGAAATGCTAATGAAGATATACAGTATGAAATTTAGAAGATAATGGCTAAGTCTGATCAGTGGCAACAGAAGATGAAGATGCTGATGCTGATGATTTATTTGAATCATGCTATTTATTTACCAGCTGAATCCAAGCAACAATGCTAGGAACACCTTGATTCACGGCGAAGACCATGTAGTAACTTGGAGGAGCAACAATTTCACTCGGCGAAGAAGTTGCAGTTATAGTATATGCTGATGCACCAAGACCATGAGGAATAGAAGATGAAACCTCCAACTTAATCGACCTCTGACCCTGAGAAAATGAATGTGTTGAAAAAGGAGCACTTGCCATATTTACTTTGATAATTCCCACAATAGGAAGCTCAACAGAGACCTTAACGGTGAAGTTGGATCCATAGGAAATAACATATGGAGCTGTGGTAATTCTAGGATGCAGATTAGCCCTATCAGGCCCGAGATACTTGGGCAAAAAGGATTCAATTTTGAGCTTTGTAGGAAATGTTGTAGTATAATTATAATTATAATTAGGATTACTACCTGCAACTAGTAGCCTACCATCTGGAAGCAAAACCGAAGTGGAATGATACATTCGTGGTATAGTAGTAGGATTCAAATTCATGAACCTCACACCAGGAGCTGCAGAGGGCTAATACAGAACTGGATTCAGGCATGGGCTGGATGCTAAACTGAAACCTTGTGCACCATTTAGAATCATAATATTGCCTGTAGGAAGCATGACCATGTCTCCCATAATCCTCACAAATGGCATGTCCTCAATATCCCATGAAGGTGCATCATCTGTTGCCACCATTCTTCCAAAACTTCCATTGGTAGAAAGAGGAATCCTTTCAAGGTAAGCACCATATCTTGCACCTCCACATATAAAAATCCCCCCCTTTGCATAATTATCCTCTGGTGTCAAGGGCAACATCGCAAATGACCCGGCAGAGGGGTAATTTCTAGGACCACCCTCCAATGCAGGGTATTGTTTTAGGATAGTGTTGCCTTTATAATAATAGAGAATTGACTCAGTGTTCGCAAAGATAAATAGATTTTCATTGGGTAGCAAATGAACATAAGGATACAGATTATCCAACTGGTCATCTCCGGATTGGGCTAGAAATGGCATGGCAACGGGCTCTTTGGAACTTGGGGGATAGTACTCAATACTGTGAGTATCCTTTTCTCCAACAATAATAACTCTCCCATCAGGAAGGATTTGGTTAGTTGAATACCAACGTCCTTGTTTCAGCTCCTCATCTTCCAGCTCAGTCTAGTCACGGAGCTCCTCAGGAGGACAAGGGGAAAATTTTCTGATCTTCTTGTTGCCATCCATGGCCCCTCCTGTCTGCAGCAAAGTTCCATCAAGGAGAATCTGGCCAGAAGAGCACCAATCTGTAAATATATTCAATGGTCAAATCTCATTGGCGGTAGGGTTGAAGAGCGCAAAATGTGCACTACAGTCGTGTTGCAGGGCTTGGTCATTAGGATTATCTCTACATTTCCCTTTTGGTAAACTGATCCTGCTCTCTCCAATGTTTTTCCTGTCCAACAACACCATTGTTCCATAATGGGTCACTGCAGTGTGCATTGATGCAATTCCTCCATTCTCCACAAGCAATTCCCATGTTCCAGGGAGTTCAGCATCTACAACTCTGAAAATCATTAGATTTAACAGTACAACTATATATATACTCACATGATACAAACGATTGTAGATTGACAGAGTTTCAATAATTCCTTGTGATTTTCCAAAACCAGCCATCTTGGAGATTCTGGGATGAAAAAGAGTCCAAGCATCAAGAGGGTGCAAGGGGCAATACCTACACTTTGGGTAACAATATGAATGACGGTTCTCAAAACTGTCTAAGTCCTCGTATAGATAATGAGATTGCACAAGAAACTCCCACAAAGGACAATACTTGGCAGGTTGGCAACTCGTCCTCTGGAACTGGAAGCTAAAGAACATCCAAAAAGTTTGTAGGATGATAAAATTTCCAATGGCTAGTTCCTGATGTAGGTGAAATGGATTGAAGTGAAGAAAAGGAAGGTAAAGAAAAGTAGCACTATTGAAGAAAAACTAAAGAGGCCCTCCAGTTGTAGAAGTTTTGACTGTTTGGGATGTAGGGTTTGCATGCAGTAAAAGGGTATAATATGGCCCAAAATATTCAGAGCACTCATTATGGGGCAACTTATCTTGGGGTTTAACACCTACAGATAATCTATCCTGCTTCTTGAAGAAAGATATGAATATATAAGCTAAACCTCATAACATCAACAACAGGAAAAGAATACTGACCTCATTGTGAATAGTGTAACCTCTGCCTCCAAGAAGCACCAATGGAATAGTAAATGACCGAAGAAATCAAACACAGTCTGCATGCCCTTTGACTGACAAATTGAAACAACGTAGTGTATAACCTGATGCTTCGTGAACATAGCGTAGTTTGATGAAGCATGAGACAACTCCAATTTGTTACGATTAAAATTGGATGGTGCTATCCTTTTCAGAGTATAATTTACCTTATCTTTATTTTGTTTACATTAATTTCCATTTCACAATGACTGCAAATTTCATTGGACTGGTACACGTATTACATAGTTTCAACCAACAAACTTTAAAATTATCATAAAAATACTTTGGTAAGAATTCTCTTTTTATGGACGTCTGAACTCCATATTTTTTTATACAACTGTAAGTTTGTACCATACTTCAATCTCACAATTTATACACAGGGCAATGATATAAACTCTAACACTCTCTATTTTTTTTAGCCATTAATGGTACCAAACTTTTGGTACATGATTGTGTCGAGGCATAGTGTCCATTTGAACAAAATTAACTTGTAAACTACTTCTATTCAAAGGGCCATTGTTACCCTACTTTGAGTCTTGCTTGATCTTTCTTATTCTTATCTTACAAGCCCATTTTCTCACAAAAGCAAGCCACCCCTCTTGTTTGCTTATTCATAATTTGAAAAGCCAACTTTAACTTCAACGTAAAGGCCTATTTTTTCAGCACCTCTTATACCTTAAGCTCACCAAGCAACTATAGCAACCCAGAACATAGGAGGGACCTTCACAAGAACCAATGCAAGTTGCTCTTATGTAAAGTACTTTTTAGTTCATTCTGGTCTTATGTAAAGTAATTTCTAGTTCATATTGGTATTTGGATTGGAAATGTTGAAAAACACTTTTTCTTCATGACTTGAAGTGAACTATAGAGTGCATATTGAGAATGCTTCTTTTTTCCATTGAAGTCTGTGATTTGATTTGATTGAAGATGCAAGTGCAAATTCTAAAATATGTTCAATTCTAAGTTTTAGTACAGTTGTCTATATTTAAGCCTATTATTTACTTTTCTTGTGGAATCATCCATCTCTCCTGTTACATTTCAGTACTTATGACTTAATGCTTTATCCAAAACAGTTTAGAAAATTTCATTTTTACTAGAGTTTGGTGAAGCAAAAAATCCAAAGGGGACACAGTTTTAGTTTTTCTTTTAGATTGTTTTAGGATTTTTGAAAATTTTAGAGACCCTCAAAACCTCTGGGACATGAAAAGATATCTTTGAAACTTTAACTTATAAAACTATGCCAAACATCAAATTTTTGTAGAATTTCTACTTTCTCCATCTTCAAATAGCTTTTTGCAGCCTCTTGGATAGGAAACCTACCTTACTCATATATCATTTATCCTCGACATGCTAGAACTCTATGGACATTGATTTGATTCATATGAAAGTGATAACATAACTTTAAGGTCTCTGGACCGCAATGACTTTAGAATCCATTAATTAAAAAGGGAAAATGACTTGCAGAGTGCACTCTGCACTGAATGGATTCTAAAGTCCGCATATAAAAAAAGTCTTCCTCCTCCTGTGTAAAATTCTGGTTCCCTCAGGGAATCTATAAAGACTTATCACAACTTGTGTTACAAACATTTCCAGATAAAAAGTTTTCAACGTGTGTCAAAATGTTGGTTGACTTAAGGAATCTACAAAAACTCCATGAAATACTTTCACCTTTTCATTTTTATTCCGTAGCTTATTATTTTATTTTATTCCTATTAAGAAAATCTTCAAAAGCTTATTACATTTGGAATTTCCCTCGCACCTTTAAATAACTATGCACCCAGAGAATACAGGGGCACTCCATTGGTCTGGTGTCTACATGCATATATTTATATGCATTATAGAAGGTTCACGAAATCTAAAAGATGTATTCCATGCATTGAACATAGACATTCATCTACATTTTATGCTATTTAGGAATTCATGTCCAGTAAAAGTTGGTGCTTGCAAAAGCAAGAGCAGCAGAAGAGAATGGATTGTTTTTGTTGCTTATGATTCCTCCTCTTCTTAAACTATGCAGACTGTAGAGGAAGAACATGGGAAAACAAGTGTAAAACAAAAATAAGTAGGGTGTAGAGTAAAGTTTGAGACATTAAATGGGTGCAAGCGGGAATCAACATATATCCCGAAAATAAGGAAAATAAGGGATTGCTACTTCCAGCATCCCCTTCAAGCCTCACTTTGGCACGGGTGTTTTACCTATTGCTAATCAACCTCAGCAGCTGGCTCTCATACCATGCTGAAAATTACACAGGTTATGAAACTATTCCACAAATTGCCCCAATCTCATTGAAAATTACACAGGTTATGAAACTATTCCACAAATTGCCCCAATCTCATCGAAAATTACACAGGTTATGAAATTATTCCACAAATTGCCTCGATCTCGTAGAATTCTTAGTGTTGTTCAGCAATAAGTAGAACAAATCTAAACAAATGATAATAATAAAAAATCCTGAACAGTATTCAACAATCAAAATCAGCACAACTAATAAACCACTGTGCAAGCATCACTGGGAATTCAAAATCAATATAATTCTTCCTGATCCACCAATAGATTACAAAAATACCGTTATACTAAAAGAATGGATCAGATTGGGCGTACTGAGTGGTTTTACAAACAACTGTAACTGATAATGTTCCAGGTCAGAATCATCATAAAACAATAGTTAAACCAGTGGGATTATTATAAAAACATAACATCATATATAATTTACCAAACCAGAGAACACTGCAAGAGAGTTTGCATAATTTTATAATAAAAAAAAGTGATGGACACTCCACACTTTAAAGACAACAAATTTGCATAGAAAAGAAACTACACAGAATGAAATCCAGGAGGAGTGGAAAAACAAAGTACCTGTGCTTTTTTCCTCTTCTTTGGCTCTTTGAATCAGAATTCCTACAAAGGTATTCCTAGAAACAATGCAACTTCTCTGTGCAAAACCAAATAGTGCAAATCCTTTAAAACCGCAAACTAAATGTGACCAATAAACACCATTTATGCAGGAGGGAGGGGCAGTCACTATGACAAGATGTTCAACCACCTCCTCCATGAATAGCAAGCTATCTATGGGGTTTAATAAATTCAGAATAAATGCCAAACTGAGAAAGCTGAGAAAAAAACACACGCCATCCTTTGATCATTTGACCAACTCTAGAGTCACTTCACGTTTCCTTAAAGCTCAACGAGGATTGTAAACTGAAGGGAAAAAGGAATACTGTAACCAGAAAGCGTTATGAGTGATAAACCCTAGAAATGTCTTCATAATGTGCTATGTTCTCCGGTACTAATGTGCTGCAACACATGACTAAGCTGTTGAGAACCCTAAAGGAGTTAGGGTTACCTTTCGAGTTCAGTTATCTCTCAACATCGGCCATTAAACCAAAACCGGGGCTCTTTCTACAGTTGTTGCTTTGACCTCTCCAGAAATCATTGGACGGGCTCTTTCTACAGAAATCGCAGGATGATCTCTCCAGAAATCGCCTCACGACACTCCATAAATCACCGGACAACTGCGGTTCTGACTAACTCAAGAGTCACCTCACGGCTCTCAAAAAATCGACGGACTGTAGAAGAAAGAAAAACATGAAACCTGGCAGTTTAAACGGTGTGAAACGTGGCTGAGAATGCATGGCAGATAGCTACACTCATGAAGGCCGACGATGCTACAGTGTTCCCAAACCTATCTTCTGAGAGAAAAATGCCTTATGGCGTAAATATTATCTTGGAAGTAAACCTTTTTTTATGAATCCAAGATCAATTTACCTTGAAAGTTGTACTAAATAAATCAATTTACCTTTGCTTGGAAATTGGTATTCTGTATAATATAGAGGAACAACTTAAGAGCTTCCTGATGGACGAGGGTTGGTTGATCACTATTGCCCTTGAGGCAAGCAGAGAAGACCTTGTTGTCAGTTTGTATATTGCCTTCTCCATATTCGCTCCCATTGAATATGCAACACCTTCATATTCATTCACACTAAAACTCTCTGAGTTGCTTGCAAGATGTGACTCTTCCCAAGCCTTGGACAGTATTTCAGTTGAAAGAAGGAAAGTTGCAATCTCCTTACCAATAGTGAACCTGCAAAAATCATTTATGTAAATTAGCACCATATGGGAAGCCGAGAGTGGACTCGTCTCCATTCTGAACTGTGAGCAATAATTATATAAAATTGAGAAGTTTTGTAAACAAGTAACAAGTGAGGACGTATCATTCAACACTGATCCATACATGCTCATTAAACAGCCAGACACAACATATAAATGGTATCTTGGAATTGCTATACTTTATAGTATCTCTTTTCGATGCATTCTCACATGCTTATAGTCATTAGAGGAATTTTGGGGTCTAAAATGGGCCTCCTAAGGAAAATAATAAAATAATAGTTAAAATAATAAAATAATAGTTAAAATAATAAAATAATATTGATTAATTTTGGAGGAAGAAAGAAAAAAACTACTTTTTGTGTTCGTATTTTTGACATATCTCCCTATGTTTTTACTCAAATTTCGATCGAGAGAGCTCGTTGGATGCGGAATCAAATTACGCATCCAACAAGCTCTCCCGATCAAAATTTGAGTAAAAACACAATGAGATATGTCAAAAATACGAACAAAAAAATAGTTTTTTTTAATGAAAATATGTTAATTCAACCATTATGGTTGACTTATTTTATTGAAATTCTATTGGTTCTTGAATTCCAAGTCACAAAAACTTATTTTGGCACGTTTTCTTATAAGGCCCATTTTAGACCCCAAATTTCCTCTAATGATCCCTTTCTCATGCCAAACCCCACATGCCTATTAAAAAATCTAAACAGCTAAACACAACATACAAAATGGCATCTTGAAATTGCTTTTATGACTATAAAAAAATTACTAAATGTTATTTCATACTAATCCATAATAGACCATAATTCTGCCAATGGAAGTATTCACAGATGTAGTGATATACCATAGTTCTGCGGATATACCATAATTATGCAAATAAAAGTATTGATAAAGATAGTAATTTTCCTATAACATAAGAGTTGAATGGTTACAGTGTGAAAATCCTTAACTATCAGTACTCTATTATACCCTTTCCCATACTATCCCCACATGCTCATTAAAAGAGCCTAAATATGGAAAATACAAAGCATCTTGAAATTGTCCTACAACTATAAAAACCAACTATCTACAATAAATCAATGGCTTGGTGAGCACCAAGCAGTAAGACCTTTTCTAACTTATTCTTAATGGGTATGTAAAGCTTCTTCAAAGGACTCCCAACTCTAGAAATAAGAGCAAGTCTTGTTTTTTTGGCTTTTTAAGATTAAGCACAGGGCATACCATATAGAAAGCTAAACCATTTCTTAATAGTCTATCTATGCTTGGTAGAAGTACAATACATTCTTTATAACCATTTGGTCAAATGCTTATAAAGAGGATATTGGTTAAACGAGTATCCAAGGCAAATCTAGACCCCGCTAATGTACAAAATGGAATATGTTCCAGAATCCAACATCTCAACTACTGTTCTAACAAAAAGTAAAGTGTGGCTAGATGCATACCTTGACAGGAAAAGTACCAGGTGGAAGCTTTGTAGTAAGCAATTATCTTAAGCGACGAATATCCCTAACCTTGTTTGACAAAATGTCGAGCAGTGGCAATAGCTCATCAGTCTGGAGAGGAAACTGAGATGTGAGCCACAGGACTGGCCTTAATCCTTTCTTGTACTCACTTGCATTTCTGCTATCATTGACAAGGAGCTTATGCCTGCGAGTTGTTTCTATACTTATTGAATTTCTACCATCTATCTCTTTTCCCTTCCTATAATCATCTACCCTGTAATCAGGTGGCACAATCTTTCCGTTGTCTTGTTTCGCATTCCGCTTGCCCCAACTGAATCAACCATTCTTCTCTTCCTTGACTTCCTTAAGTCCCATTGCCTCAACAACATCCCCATTAGATTTGGCACTAGATAAAAAACCCACGTTTTGTTTCTCTTCCCTGCGAAGGCATTCCTCCCTTCCATAGCACCTATGGCAGTGTCCAACATCCAATGCCTCATCCTCCTGCATCCCATCATCCCCAATTTCCAAATGATCCATCTTCAAGGAATTCTCTAGCTGCTTCTTCTCCTCCTCTGTCAACAAACTTGCATAATCCTCCTCAAACTCATATCTCTCATTATCAATAGTATAACTATCCCCTGTAGAGGTTGCAAACAGTTCCTCGTCGGTCATCGTCCCGGGAACCCGCATGGACTTCACACTAAGCATCACATGGTGCATATCATAGATCTTGGGCTTCCAAGGCCCAACCATCTCAGCCTTCTCTTGCCTTCTCCAAGTGATCTGAGGAACCAACTCAGCCTGAGTAACATCAATCCCAAGCCTGTACATATTCATCGGTGACATCGCAGCGACTTCCTTTGCAATCTCGACATCAGAAGGCTGAGATCCAACACTATCCAATGCATTCATAATTTCCTTATCCTCACACACAAAGACCCAAGTGCGACCCTCCCGTCCTCTCTCCCATCCCCAAGAAACAAAAATCTATGATCTGATCTCTGAATCTGAAAACCATCAAACCCCGCAAGGGTCATATCAGCCCTCAAATTGGACCCTCTTTTCCATATCTTGTATGTATCCAAAGGCGCAATGCAGCCAATGAAGGGTATCATAGAGCTCTCAAAATGAAAAGTTATCTCCATATAAAAATTCTGCATTCGTTTCATGGCAGCCACGACCCTGGGCACCCTCCTGCACCATTTCGCCCAGGCAAGGAGCTGATAATGCTTCATGATGATCATAGCAATTCCCTCTTCCTGTGCACATACCGCTTCCTGCAAGGCACTCGAGCCCTGCTCATTCTGCAGACTCCAATCCGCACCTACAGACATGAGTATCTCAACTTCCTGGGCATACCCCATTCGCATGGCCAGATGCAACGTCGTCTCGTGCCTGAGCACATCTCGCCTATCTATAACACCAGAAATCACTTCCGCCTGCTACTCCTCCAAGATAGACTCTGCCTCCGCCTTGATTTCCCCGACATTCCCAAGCTTCGAGAGCCCCAAAATAACCCGGTGAAGCACCGTGTAGTCTCGGAGTGCGCTGTTCATAGGACTATGGGCATATTTGGTCATCTTGTCCTTAGCCATTTAAAAATAGAAACCCAAAAACTAGCTTCAACCCAAAAACAAAGCAGACGAAATTTCCTTCTACCAATTCCTGTACATCATAATGCTGGAACACCCCCACAAATCGGTCTCAGAAATCTTCTATTTTCTGCCCTTTGTGGGTTAACTATGTTGATTATGCATTAACCGGTATTCGTCCACCGAAGAGGAATTCATCCGGGAGCCCGGAAGGAGACTTATTCTCTCCACCTTGCCACGGGATGTGTAGTCGCGGAGGAGTCTGTGAGGGTCCATGGATTCCTTGATGGAAGCTCATACAATGAGATCGCTTAGACAATGAGACCGTGGGGGATTAGCAGAGTGCTAACAGGTATGAAAGGCTTGAGAACAGTAAGGAGGCAGAAAGTATTAGTATGGAAAACCCGATACGTGGCAAATTTTTATGGGAAATAGGTGGCATCATCTGATAAGCAGGAGGGACGACGAAATGAATAGTGGTTTTAAACAGAACTTCAGAGAAAAACGCCTAACGGCGTAAAAATCTACACATATCAATTTCTTTAAAGTTTGAAACAAATACTTTCCATGCTACAGTTGCTTACCTGAATATTTCCCACAATGTCTGATCTTATAATGGCCATGGGAGGTCCAAGTTTATCTGCAACACAGGTTTTTCTTTTATTTTGTAAAATCCCTAACAGGGGAAGTAATAAACTCATAAGCAATAAAACCAGCTGGGGATATTTGTTTTGTTTTGTAAAATCCCTATCCTGGGAAGTAATAAACATAAAACTAGGATCCCCTTATGGAGAATGAAAAAAGAAAAAGATAATGTAGATTTTGAAGAAGTAAGCCACACATACCAAGGGCGGGCAGTATTGTCCGGCATGTTTCAATGAAACACTTGCTCAGAGTTTCTCCTTCCGTTAACTTTACGATTGCAGTTGCCTGGCCTGTTGCTTGAACTGTAGGGGCAAGCGGAGGCTGCACCATCAGATTCATGTTCTTGTTGGCTTGTGAATTCATTATCTTGATTTGCTAGGTACATCTTCTCAATCTGAGAATTTAAAGACGAGGTAAGCCCATCTCTCTGAAGGGAATCTGAACTCATGGTTGACTGTTTATTCCCCAAATAATTTTGAAATCTGCTACAACTATTTCTTTTCGGGCAATATTTTTGCCTCCGAGATTATCCAAAAACCGTCCTATGTCATGCTTTCACGTCCAAAATCGTGACGTTGTGCATGTACGCAAGCCATATGATGGGACCTAAACAGCCTGAAGAAATTATAACATAGCAGGCACGTGGCAAACGTTGGTTGGAACACCACACCAGGCACTTGGCGAAATTTGGTTGGGCAAAGGGACGACACTGCTACAGTGGTCTGAAAACCAACTTCTAAGAGAAAACACCTTACGACATAAATATTATGAACCACTAATTCTACTTAATGTGATCAACTCAACTAGTCAACTAATTAATTAATTAATGTACTATTGAATGCAGAGAGTACTGCAAGGATAACAATACGCTCCATGTTTTCAATAGCTGGCATTATGCTACTCATCTAAATCATTTTCTAAGAAACTCCTGATTTGTTGCATAACACTATAGAAATTTACAATGTGGTACAGGGCTCTAATATTTTAAAAGAAAGAAACATACAACTAAACTCTTGTAGCTACCTTTACCAAATGAAGCAACTATCTTCTCTTCGTATATGTGCACAATTTAGCTGTGACATCATACAAGAGAGATGATTTCCTCTTACATATTTATGGCCTGTTATACAAAAAATATCTACAAAGATTTCCAAATCTTTCTTCGAGTGCATCCAGAGCTAAAAAGGTATTGACTAAACATATAGATCAACAACAGGGTACAAGCAACTTCGTGTCCTGCAAATAATATCCAGGCATTCAAATAAAACTATAATGCATTGACCCAATGGCACTATGCTCTACACTCACAATTAAGTTGCAATGTCAAAATGACTCAAAGCATGCTATTTTCAACATGTATTGATTTGTCAAAGCAAACCTATAAGCTTCCAGTTCTGTATTGATTTGAAATATGTTACAATATAGAAGTAGAGATTGATGTTTCATTTTAGATAGATTGCTTGATTATTTATCTAAAATTCCTGTTCCAAGATTAGCCAACACTTTCAGTGCCTGACTTGATAATCAAACATGTCATAGATGTTTTGCAAGTCTCTTCTGAATAATCATTTAACATACAACTCTATTTTTTTTTAATTTAATTTAAAGCTTGATAATGAAAAAAACCATGGGAATTCACAAAATAATGTTCATTAAATGACAATCAAGAATCAACAACTAAGCTAACCACAAAAATTGAAAAATTGCCAAGATTTTCAAGTTGAAACAAGGCTTTACATACTATTTTGTTATTCTACCCATCAAAACAAGATGTTGCGGAATCTCCATATCTATCGGAGAAACAGTTCTTAAACACCAAGATCCGAAGGCTCTATGCAAAGATTTTGTGAAAAAAAACCTGCCTACGCAACGACATATGTTTGAAACCCCCCATCCCCCACACAGAATGTTAAAGCAGGAAGAAGATATCATACTTGGAGTTGGAATGGTTAGAATTGGTTGTCGCGCATGTATAAGAACCAAACTTTCTCCATGAGAAACCAAGTGATCGAGAGCCCAACGGACTACATATTCACTGTTATTACCCTTGTCAACAGCCACTGCAACAATTCTATACCTCCTGTCTTTTTCTTCATCCTCTTCCTTCAGAATCTCAAGTCTGTGATTGATATAAAGATCCATATTAGGAACCTTCATTTTCAGAAACCGGTCTCTCTACCAAAGTATCACCCTGTACTTGTAACATCCCACTTTTATAGCCTGGCCTTTGTGCCCAAACATGAAAATTGCTCAGGCAAAAACCAATTCTTACCCTTAGAACCAAGAAAACCTATTGGATACTAAGATTACGAACCTCGGGTTTCATCAAAAGAGTTGTACTATTTGCAATGCGTTTCTCATCTATATCCCACCAAATTCATTGCACGAAGTCAAACGAATATGTAGTTCTAAAACTAATATTTCTCTGAGTTATATACTTTTCAATGCCAAGGTGGGTAGTAGGAAATTTACCCACATTAGTCTTTGAAATTACATGAAAGCTGTGATTTGTCCTACTAAACATGCGAAATAAGCACTTAATTTTTTGTAAAGAGCTTCATAGAGAAGTCGAGAGAGCAATTATTGCTCATGAATTCATAAGAAATTGCAAACCACAAGGGAATTATATTAAAAAAAACAACAACAAATCATATCCAGGAGTTTGAGCAGAAAAGCTAAGATCTCTAAATAAAATAAGAGTATGAATTTCAAATTTACCTTGAAACTCTCAACTTCTATTAAAATGTGACTTGCTCGCTTCATAAAAAAAAAATTACGGTTTACAATTCAAGGTTACCTTCCATTTTTTTGTGAATGTTGAACATTTAAGGCTTTGCTATCGGATCAGATAGAATTTCGCCCCCCCCTGCCATTCTCCGTTTGACTCGAAAGAGGAGTTGAACTTGAAACCCCTTATTTGAGGTTAGGGTTTTTCGTTATCTCCACTCCAAACATCACATAGATTAAAAAGAAACCTCTACAGTTGGAATCTATCTCTCAAACCTCCAAATTCTCCAACACTTTCTTTAACGACCCTGTTATAAATCAAATGGCCGCCAAAAGAGTACTTGCTTTGGATTTTTGTTGAATAATTCACAAAATATGACTTTCAATTAAAGACTGTGATTTCTTTTCGGTTTGCTAAAGATTGAAAAAATCGCGAAAATTACCTGCAGGACCGTGCGATTGCAAGGAGATCGAAATCCCAAGCACTTCTCCAACGTAAGCACCTAAAGAATGTTTTCGCGGCCGCGAGCCAAAAGACTGATATTTTCATTCCTAACGATCATTCTGCGCAAATGAAGAGACTTTAAGCATAGAAATGTCTTGGAAATCTGGTTAATCCACGATTCCACATATCCACCCCAGTCCAGTGGAATCAAATTAAACATGGCAGCCCTGGGCTTCCCCTTCAATTTCAACGACTCAAGCCCTGGGAACCGAGCGCTGAGATACAAAGGGGTTATGGTGTAATAGAACGCAATGGTAACATGCTTGCGAGTAAGAGCATCTATGCAGTACCACATCTTGCAGACCAGGGAAACGACGTTGCAATCACTTGTATCCTCCATGTTCCCTATCACGCAGTCCAGACCTCATCAGGAATTGAATCGCTCGCAGACATCCTCCACCGCCTCTGCATTCCTCTTCTTTTGTAAAGGTAAGGAGAAGGTACACCAACAAAACCAGCGGATCACGAAGAAGACACGCGGAGAACCAGCAAAACCAGCGGATCACGAAGAAGACACGTGGAGAACCAGCGAATCACGAAGAAGACACGCGGAGAACCAGCGGATCACGAAGAAGACACGCAGAGAAATATGGTTTGCTGAATAAACTACGATATGAACAGTGGTTTCAAAAAGAACTTCAGAGAAAAACGCCTTATTATTTTTTATTACATAAAATTTTAAAAAATGACAAGATTATATTATGTAATAACAATAAAAATATTAATTCAACTTTCATAATATTTTATTGATATTTATCTTACCAAAAAAAATGTCATTTACATCATCTCAAAATTTAAGACATAATTTCATTATATTTCATTATTCCATAAAATAATATGTAAATATTTACCACAATTATATATTACTAAAAAAAAATTAAGTTATATTTATTATTATATAAAAATGGAAATTATTCAACCAAAAGTTAGATTTTAAAAACTTTTCGTAAAATTTTTATATTACAACCATATAAAATTTTATATAAATATTTATATGATTTATATATTATTATATAAGTATGATAAAACAATTTTATTTTTTTAATTTTCATAAAAAAAAATATTTTGTAAAATTATTCAAATTTTATTCAGCAAAATCTATAAAATTAATAATCATCATTTTATTTTAATATATGAATTTTCATGTCACAAATTAACTTTTACAGCAAGTTTTTGAAGCACCGCCATGGTCACCAGTAGTTCTAAAACATCAACATCCACGAGAAAACAAAGATTGTGAACAACGCGCAACTCTACCCAAGTGCCAAGAAAGCTCCAAATAAGCCCGGTGAAGGATTCCTAAGCGCGCCTGGAAGGAATATGCAAAAATAATCAACAGTTGCTTTTCATTTCATAAGACAGTTGTGATTCCTTATGGATGGAGAGAGCTTCTTCTTTTGTTTATTGTCTCGAGATTACCAGACTGAAACAGCTACCATTATCGGCAAGATTATTATTATTGAATATCAAATCGCATTATTAGACACAAAATAATTCAAATATTTCATTGTGAGTGAAGACTCTAATCGAAAATAATTCAATTCCCGCTTCATTTATGGACTGAACAGTGAGCAGGAACAAACCCAATAACAGATTGCTGCACATTGTACTGAACGAAGAAATTTTGCTGTAAAAGATTCCCAATAATACTTGGCGAAGGTGTTGTAATGGGTCTGAGTCCCAGGCAACTCACGTCGTCCTCGATCTGCAGGATATAATTTTCTGGTGGCAGGCTAAACTTTTTTCCTGGTTCCAAAACAAATGAAAATTCAGGCAATTTCAGTTCGCTCACACCCGGTGTGTTGAAGCAGAGAGATCAAATAGCTGTGGAGACAATGTTGTAGATCTCGGATACGGAGGATCCAACTGCTAAGCTCCTGGATTCGACGTGTTCAGTGCAGCTGATGGCCACTGAGTTAACAGAAACAAACAGGTGAAGCCGACTGAGAAAGAAACCTGCAAATTTGATCCAAGCCCATAGAGCACCACTTGGTAGCCGAGAGAGCGCAACTTGGAAGCCATAGAATGGCCAGACTCCAGAGAGAGCGCCACTTGGCAGGTATTGGATGGCCAGATTGCAGGGTTAGAGAGCCACTTGGAAGCCATCGGATGTCCAGGTAGCATAGGCCAGAGACACTTGGCAGCCATCGAACGGTCATATATTGAATGGCCCTCACTGCACCACTTGGCATCCATCGAACGGCCAGATCGCAGGGCCTAGAGTAAGCCACTTGGAGTGCATCAAATGGCCAGATCCAATGGCCCTCATTATACCACTTGGAACCCATCCAAGGGCTCACCAAGGCTTTCCGTACGCCCATATTCATCCATTCAGATGTTTCCGTACGCCAGTTGGCAGATTTCCGTACTCCACTTAACCACAATCCGAGGCTCTCCGTACGCCTCGCTTGCAAGAATTGAGAAGACCTTCAGCTTCCGCCTCCACTCCCGGAGCTCCTCCGACTGATCTCTTTGGCGGTGTTGAAAGTGTGTTTGATTTCAGCCGTGAATTTACCCCACCGGCCCTGCCTCACTCGTCTGCCCGGCGGCGCTGCTCACATCTCTCCACTCTCCTCCTCCTCCTCCTGTGGCCGTGCAGGCTTTACATTTAGAACCGCAGATACAGAAGAAGAAGAAGAGGAGCGTTGTTACGCTGTAAATTCATTCTCATTGCCCTCTGATGTTGATCTGGTGTCGTTGGCGGTGCATGATGCGCATCTATAATCGCTATTTCGTCGTCCACCGATTTCCATTTCAATCGATTGTGAATTGTGAATGAGGAATATAAAGCAATATTTTCCACTTTCAAATCCCTACTTTCGTGGCTAGCACTTTCTGTTTTGAATAATGAAAAATAATAGAAATATTCCACTTTCAAGAACCAATTGCAGCTATGCCCGATACCATTAGTCTTCGTTGACATTTTTACGTTGTAAGGCGTTTCTCTCCGAACAAGTTCGGAAGACAACTCTTCATTTTTTTCGTCTATAGCTCCAATCGGATGCTGGCACGTGTTTGATGTTTGTTTGTTGGTGTAAGGTTCGGCCGCGTGTTGGTTTTAAGCTTCATGCTGTTTCTTCACGAAAGCATTGAATCTGTGCAGAAGCTCGCGGACTGAATCGTACCTCTTCCCATACCATTTATTCGATGGTCGTGGTCGTTCTCGGTGTGGTTTATTTGTGGATCGTAAAATCTACCCTCGCCGTGAAAACTGTTTTCCTTCTGGAAACCGGACGAGGTCTGCGTTTTACCTAGCTAGTTGCCTGGTTTCTATTCAACCTAACCCTTGGGCAGACTCGAGCATTTGAGAAAGGCCCGGTCAGTCTCTCGGAAGGTAAGGTCGACTTCGTTGCTTTTAGATTTAATTCAGGTCTTGCCAATCTCGCCGTTTCTGTGGTCAATTCTTTCGCATTTGTAGGGTTGATTTTGAAGTTCTTTGGGTTGGTTTCGGTCCTGTGCTGGCCAAAAAAGCGCTGCTTCTGTGGAAAGTTGTGATTTTCTCTGGAATAAACTTTACAACTCGCTTGATTTGCTCGCGGCCTAAAGGAATTCAAGGTTTGTGTGTGGCTAAAATCTTAGGGAGGCGAATCTTGGGTGTGCTTGATTTGGTTGCAGAGGCTTCTCTGGGCAAAAAAATTACCTTGTATGTGGCTAGCAATTTATAAACCCTGTGACCTCGTTTTGCTTGCATCTACTTAAGATATAGGCTTCCGAAATTAGCTTGGTATAATTTCAAGGGTCGTAATTATTTGGATTTGTCAGGAACTAAGGTTGAGTTTGTCGTGAATTTTTGTTATATTTGATGGTGGGTTGTAATGGGCTTATGCTTCTTCATGTGTGCGCTTTGAGAATTTATTTGTAATGTGCATTGTGAATTTTTGCCTACTCCCAAACGCTGCCTAAACCGGCTTTCTATGGGCAACAGTCGCTTTTGTAAGTAGGGATTACTGGAAATCCCATGCTTTGCCCCTTAATTGTTTAGATATGTTTTTTGAATTGAGAATTATAGTTCATCTTCGGATTGTTTTTTGCTAAAGAATCAAGATAGCTTTATGGCAGTGTGTGTGACTGGTTTTAAATTCTATTTGGTCTGATGTCCTGCTTTAGAAAGTTGAATTTAGTCGGTTTAGTTCCGTTGAAAATTGTTCGTTTAGCAATTTGTTATCTCTTTTGAATGTTTAATTGGTTCGATAGCCAGAAAATTTGTTTGCCTCCTGCGTTCTCTGAAATAAGAAGCGCTTTTCAGCAAAATTATCCTTGATTTGAACACGACTATCAGATTGGTTAGATTATAATACCAGCGGATAAAATTTCAGTTAGTCCCAATTCGACTTTCGTATGGTATTTTTTGAACCTAAATGTATGCTTCATGTTCCATTTAAGATTGATTCCTAGCACTCAAACTCCATTGATTGATTGCAATTTGAGTCGTTTATGGTTTTATTGAATAGAGAAGATTTTCTGAAATAAATGTTTCCATTCTGAATAGGGTTTGCCATTCGCTAAATTAATGCCAAATGTAAAAATAGATAATTTGTAGCCTGATTACAGTTCTCTTGAAATATGTTATGCAAACTTGAGATTTATCTTTAGAAATACACAATTCAGGAAAGAATTTTGGGGAAGGTTTCTTGATTACTAAGGTCTAGATTTGTTGTTCATGCTATTCCTGGTTTTGTTTATGCTATGCTTTTGTGAATATATGGACCTCTTGTCTGCTTGTCCAAACTAGTTGACTCTTGATAAAAACAAGTGTAGGTTAATGTTCCTTTACCATTAATGTTAGGGATTCTAATGTATTTTCACTTTTCCTTGATTTTGTTGAAGATTGGATTTTTGTTCCTTGGTGGGTTTCTTTTAGCTTCAGTTTCTGAATAAAAAAATATATTGAATTTAGTATGCTTTTCTTTAGGATAGGAATTGCAGGGAATGTTTTCTTGATTACTGATATCTAGATTTGTTGCCTGCAGGAGAGTAGCCTTTGACTTGCCCTTTCATTGGTTCGATGTGTAACATTTGTCATGCAAGCAAGCTTTGTTGAAGTTGTCGGTGACAGTTTTTTGTGAGGCTTATTTAAAGGGAATTTCGTGGTTCTCTTATTCTCTGTTAAGGATGAAAATTGGATTGATTTGGCTTGCAAGGTTTGGTGGTATATTCTTAGTGTCCATCCTAAGATAGCAGCCAAGGCCTGAAAAATTGTACCATTTATTCTTTCCACATGAGGAGGAATTCACTATTTGTTATCTTGGCTTGCTATTGATTTTTTAGCGAGGTGGCCGCTGCACTATTTTGCAAGCTGCCTGTTTCGGTTTTTCCAATGGCCTCTGGAAATATAGAGAAGGAAGAAAACGGGGTGGTTCCAGAGGATCTACGCTGCAAGAGATCAGATGGAAAGCAGTGGAGATGCAGTGCACGGTCTATGCCAGACAAGACTGTTTGTGAAAAGCTTTATATTCAAGCAAAGAGGAGGGCTGCAAACTCTGCCAAGCGTGGCAGCGAGAAGAAGCTGAGGAAAAAGGAGGAAAGCAGCGAGGTAGTGTTTGAAAACAAGCAGAATGAGGTTGAAAAACCACATGTCATTGTCACTACTGGGCGGGAGTTCTCAACCATTCTGGTGAATAAGAAATCAAAAGAAAAGGTTCCAAAAAGCCAACTTATGTATTAGTCGGGCCCGTCTATTCGGCATACACAACTGATCAGTGAAGAAGCTGAGGTGGATATCTTAAGAAACCATGGAATTGAAAGGGAGACCGATTTTCCACGGTATCCATCCCATGCACCTTGAGCAAAAACCAAAACTGCAAAAAATTTGATAAACAGGCCTGTTGTGGTGAGTTTAGTGAGTTATCACCACTTTTGTATGTCATTGTTACCTTTTATTTTATTCTGTTATTCTCAGGATTCTCATGATGTTTTGAACATATAATGATTAGCATCAATTTAGAATTGGCATGGTCTTGGTTAAGGAACATTCTCTGCTGTTGTGTCTCAGGATTGCTCTAGCAAGAGAACTGGTACCTTGGTTGAGGCAGAAAGTGCTATATGTCATCAATGCCAGAAGAATGACAAAGGGAAGTTGGTCCGTTGTTCAAAATGCAAAGGAAAGCGTTACCATTTCTCCTGTATTGCTAACTGGTAGGAATAAGCTTTCCTTTTATTGGATAATGAGCATAACAAAACCTAGACCTTCTTGTTTTGAATATCTAGAAGTCTGTAACGACAAGAACATATGAAAATTTGTTAATATTTGGATATATCTCATTTGGTACACTTGCATATTTGTTGTGGTATAGGTACCCCGAATATTCACAAGAAGATATCGAGAAGGCTTGCCGATTTTGTCGTGGGAATTGCAGTTGCAAGGCATGTTTGCATGGGAATGGACAGGTGAAGGTATTTGATCTTTTGAAAAGTTTCAAACATTTTTCCTAGTGTGGATAAGTTGTTTGCAGATTGCAATTCCGGTTGTGTTTCTGTTCCTTGTTATGGGGTTGTTTGTGGGAATACTATTCCCTTTTTACTAATGATAGCTGTTTTAACCTGTGGAAGGAAAATATCTCATATTCTTGAAACTGCTGTTCATATGCAGGTCAGGGTGCCAGAAACAGACAACACTGAGAAGATTCAATACCTCCATTACTTTCTGTCTATGGCTCTTCCTGTGCTCAAGCAGATCCACAGGGATGAGTGCTTGGAGCTAGAGGTGGAGGACAAGATTCAAGGTGAGTATCTTGTGGTATGCTTCTTTGCCTGGGGATAGTTTTAAATATTTGTCACGTGTTCCAATTTTTACAAGAGTCGTAACATTCATGAAATATTCCCTCTTATCAGGTGAACCAATAGTAAAGCTAGAGATTCCTAAAGCCAAACTTAATGCAGATGAACATCTGTGCTGGTACATGTTCAAAGTTCAAATCCCTTCATTTTTTTAACTAAAATACAATTACGCCCTAGGTAACTTAGGATGAGGATTTAGTTATCTCCAATGTTTTTGAGATTTTAGTGGTAATCTAAAATCATCATACCATCTCACATGCCAATTTGATGTCTTTTGTATTGCTACAGTGACTACTGCAAGATATCTATTGTTGATAACCACCGAAGTTGTCCATATTGTTCCTATGATCTATGTGTCAGTTGTTGTTGACACCTTCGAGAAGGTTGCCAACTAGGAGGTGGTAAAGCAGAATTGGCCCATCAACAGTCTACGGATAGAGCTTATTTTTATGGTAGGGAGGGGATGCCAAGAAATAAGCAAACAAAGTTGTCAGGGGGAAGACCTGTTTGGGAGCTTCACTCTCATGCTACTAGCAATAGCACTTTGGAACCTACAGATAGATTGCCAGATTGGAAAGCTAATAGTGATGGTAGCATTCCATGTCCCCCAAAGGAATATGGTGGATGTGGAAGTCATTTGTTAGAATTAAAATGCGTTTTTAGAACGAATTTGATTGCAAAAATTGAAAAAGATGCAGAGGAAATGGCCAGCAGTTGCAAAGTTGCAGAGGACTTGAAAATTTCTCATCCATGTACCTCATGCTTCAAGTCTGGTTCTCATGGGAAAAATGGATATTCTGAAAGGAATTTACGCTTAGCAACTCATAAAGATGTTGATCACTTTATTACATCTTTGAGAGATGAAGTTCGAATACTCAAAGAACTTCCCCCAAGACTAAAGAACAGAGTACAACAGGGAATGGTACCTTCCATGCCTCCTGTGAGCTGGTCAAACATATCGTATTACCTTCATTAGGTAGAGTAGATGTAGTTTGGCGATTTATAGTCTACGTTTAGCAATCCGTCTTTCGCTAATTTTTAGCAATTTTGCTTTCTCCTCTGCAACCTGCTAAAATATATTACTCTTCATCCTGCAGATTCTTCCACTGATACAAAAACACAAAGTTCTACATTTGAACAAGACAGATGCATGGCTAGCTAATAATGGTTTACCATTAGAGATCCAAAAGCTATGCTGCCGTGCAAATTACCATGCTCTTCGGTTTACTGCACAAATTGAAGAGTTAGGCTGAAGTCTCTTAAAAATATTGAGCGAAAATGGGCCATTTTTGGTCTTACATCTTCGGTATGAAATGGATATGTTGGCTTTCTCTGGCTGTACTCATGTTTGTACTGATGAAGAGGCTGAAGAACTCACCAGAATGAGGTGAGTTATTGTTCACAATAATGAAATTCTTTCTTTTTCCTCATGAAATCATTTCTAATGTTTTTCTAAACAGTAGTGATATGCAATTCCCTGTCAGGTATGTGTATCCATGGTGGAAGGAAAAAGTCATCAATTCTGAACTGAAATGACTAGATGGCTTATGTCCATTAACACTAGAAGAGACTGCACTGGTTTTACAGGCACTTCATTTTGATAAAAGTATGAAGATTTATATTGCAGCTGGTCAAATATATGGTGGAGAAAGGAGGATGTCTACCCTATCCGCAGCTTATCCCAAAATGGTATGTTAAGTGATTAAAGGCGTCCTTGTCTTTTAATACTGTTGCAAGGTATTTCTCTTTCATTTTCTAGGCCATCTTTTAATGAGAAAGGTTTAACAGGTTAGAAAATAAATGCTATTTAATCCTGTGGATTTGAGGCCTTTCCAAAATCACTCATCCCAAATCTCTGCTCTGGATTACATTGTCTCTCGTGAGAGTAATGTGTTTGTTCCAACATATGATGGAAATATGGCCAAAGTTGTTGAAGGGCACAGAAGGTAGATGTTACAGATCCCTAACCTTTATGTCCCTTATAATTCAATTGCAATTTTACTATGGTTACAGTCCACAAACCATTTAAGCACTTTTCAAATTTAACTTTGTTAATTTGTAGACAATTGTCTGAAGCATGGCATATTTTTATCCATCATGGATTTAGGTTTTTACTTATTTTATTGTTCATTGTTGCTTATGCTCTGCAGATTCTTAGGATTTCGGAAAACAATCTTGTTGGACCGGAAACATCTGGTTGGACTTTTTGACCAATATAACAATGGGTCCTTAAATTGGGATGAATTTTCCCTTGCTGTTAATGAAGTACATGCAGAGTGGATGGGAGAACCAACAAAAAGAATAGCTATACCTAATAGACCAAAGGAAGAGGACTATTTCTATACAAATCCAGAGGAATTTTTGCAACAGCCCCATGATCTTGAACACAGTGCCTTTTAGTTATTTTCATTATTTTATTATTTACCACAGGAGTCTCGTGTTCCTGCAAGAGGGACTATTTCAGTTTTAGATGATCTCCAGAAATCCATCTGCTCAGTTATATTAATGCTTTGGAGGATTCATGGTTTTTTCATCTCTCAAAGAGCGTTCTTTAGATTATTTTCAGAAAAGTCAGAGCTAAAACATCTCTGAGAATATAAAGATGGGTGCCTTCATGAGCCTTACGCACAGATGTCATATGCGCATATGTGTTCCACCGAAAGTAAAGGAGTGTTCTTTTGTTGCAGAGTTTACCATAGTTGCGGGTTGGTATAACATCATCTCCCTGAGTAAAACAAACCTGTAATCATAGCTAGGACAATCTATTTTCCCTCTACCATAGTTTTACTTGATGAGCTGCATCATTGGTTAGAGGGACAACCATGATTGGGAACTGTGTCGAAAACCCAACCTCGGAGAAAGACGTCTTCGACTTAATTAATTTACATAGGTTGTCTTCTGTAAAATATAGTTGAGATTAAAATTACAATTTCAATAACCAAAATTACAATTTCATCGAAAATTCTTTAACTAAATTCGGCCAAATTTTATGGAAAAAAATACAAATAAACTAGAGTTTAACTCACTCAGCCAACACGCCCCAAATGTTCGATGGAGTGACGAAATTTAACTAGTTCGTTATACTTCATACTGCCATGAACAGTGACAATCAACATGTTTTAGTGTGCATATAGTCTGGCAATAAGGAGGCCGGGCATCATCATTCATATATCTATAGATACCAACTTTCATTAGTGTTGGCTTCAGATTCCCTTGGGGGATATTTGATTGAAATAACATGGGAGTATGTGAGTGCGGTGGGTAGCTGAAAGAAAGAAATTTCCTGCCAAACTGCAACTCCATTGATTGACTGATACAATGACAATATTCATTTGTATATTAAGCCCATTGGATCTCAGTGCTAATGGGGATGGCTTTTCATTCAAACTGGCCCCATTATGGAAGGAGGGACCATCCATCTACAACTGCATTCATTGCTTTATTAATATCTCTGTTGGACCCCGCTACCTTTATGTAGTGAAGAAATAGCCAGTAAGAAGGAGAATGCCCATGATCTTGATGTAGGTGCTACCTTGCATTTGCATCTTATGAATTGCGCTTTAAGTTATTGTATCCATTGGATCACTGGAACCGATTGAGTGGCTGGAGAATCCATTTGGCCTTTGCGGGGTTTTGTTGTTTCTTAATGGCAATTTTTCAAGATGGTGAGCGGGAATTCTCTCAATGTTGTTTCAGCACCTCCCCACGCAAGTCCTAATGATTTGCATGATACCTATCTGTATGAATGGTAGATATGAATTATCTGTTTTTATTTGATTACTTCTCCTTTTCAATGTACACGATATGTTGAGGTTTAGAGCCTTGTTACAGTGTCTACTGAGTTGTTGGCGTCCTTTTATTCGATTCATGGAATGCCAGAATTTCATATACAAATGGTCATTTACTTGCTTACATTTTCATGTCTATGTGCTGAAAGTTATTTTTAGATGTAGGAGTTACCCTTTGCTAGGCCTTCTTGCAACTGCATGGAGTTTGTGTGATAGTTTTTCGGTTAAAGCACCAACCCCAGCAAATTTTGCTATCATTTGAAGAAACCTGGTAAATTGTTGTTTGTTTGATATTTATTAGTTATTCAGAGGTGTAAGTGAAGCTTAGTAGCTAGCTGTGTCTCATTCCACTTTGTGATTTAAATTATCAGTACTAGAAGTAGCCATGTGATTCAATAAAGCACAAAGAGTTAAATTGTTTACATGGCTTGTTGAGCTTTCCCTTTTAGGTGGTTAGATTAAGAATGTTCTAGAACTTCAAAAGATGTAAGTTTTAGTATACATAGGACAGGTAGAGATAGCTACAAGTTTTTTGTAATTTTTAGCTCTGACCCATAGATGCAGAGCAACGCATAGTAGAAGGTTCCAATAATGTACAAGGTTTAACAAACTTTGATGAGGAAACAAATGCAATAACTTCATAAAGAATTCCTACAGCATCCAAAGAGTTGCCTATAAGAACAACAGTGTTTTTGCAGTATTTCTCTTGAGAGGCTTGAATTAACTTGCTTGATGATGAGAAGAACCTCTCTTCCTTACTAATTGTATGAAGCACTTTGAAATGTATTAAGTCTCTGTAAGTACCCTTTTCAAGACAAGAGGCATCACTTTTCTCTGCACCTGAGCTCTTCAAATACCCCAGCAAATTTGGCTATCATTTGAAGAAACCTGCTAAATTGTTGTTTGTTTGATATGTATTGGTTATTCAGAGGTGGAAGTGAAGCTTAATAGCTAGCTGTGTCTCATTCCACTTTGTGATTTAAATTATCGGTACTAGAAGAAGCCATGGGATTCAATAAAGCACAGAGTTAAATTGTTTGCGTGGCTTGTTGAGCTTTCCATTTTAGGTAGTTATATTAATAATGTTCTAGAACTTCAAAAGATGTAAGTTTCAGTATACATAGGACAGGTAGAGATAACTACAATTTTTTTTGGTAACTTTTAGCTCCGACCCATAGATGTAGAGCAGCGTATAGCAGAAGGTTCCAATAATGTACAAGGTTTAACAAACTCTAATGAGGAAAAAAATGCCACAACTTCATAAAGAATTCCTACAGCATCCAAAGCGTTGCCAATAAGAACAGTAGTGTTTTTGCAGTATTTCTCTTGAGAGGTTTGAATTACCTTGCTTGAGATGATGAGAACCTCTCTTCCTTACTAATTGTATGAAGCACTTTGAAATGTATTAAGTCTCTTATTAAGTCTGTGTAAGTACCTTTTTCAAGACAGGAGACATCACTTTTCTCTGCACCTGAGCTTTTCAAATAAAGCATGAATGGGCCTAAGGACTTTGGCAGTTAAATCACTGCACCGAGACAAATTTTTTAGTATTGAATATTATTTCTGCATGGAAAATCATAGATTCTCCATGTTTTTGTGGGTTACAAAAGGTGTAATTGCAAGAGCCACCCAATTTACTATTGGACATTTTTCTGACCCCTAAATTGGCATTCAGTCGACACTCTGTGATAAGGTTATTGCTTGTGTTATATCACATGGTTTGGGGTATGTACAGTTCAATGAGAGCTATTGGTAAACCAAAACTAAGAAACATCAGAAACATTACATGTGCTCACGAACAACTATAAAAGGATAACCCTTTCTTAACATTGTTAGCAAAGAATTCGGTGAATCCATTCGAAGCTCAATTAGCAACTATAGATTTTTTATTGTGTAATAAAATCGATTCAACCACTGTTGCTTGGGCTGTGATCTAGTAGTAGATGGGTGGGAATTCTCCACAAGTGGCCCAGGTTTAATTCTCAGCCGATTCCTATATGAGCTCTACCTGAAAATCTCAAAAGGAACATGTCTGAGGGGTTTCTTCCGCCAAAAATTGAGTGGGTCCTGTTTAAAAAATTGTTTCAGCTCTTGCTGTTACAAAATTGAGTGATATCTGTTTAAAAATGTGTTTAAGCTCTTGCTATTACCAAGAAAAAATAGTATCTATACAAAACTACTTATTCATGCATGCCCTTGTTCAATCTAGTTTGTGGTTTTATCATTTTGTAGGAATTTGCAGACAAAGGAGTTGACAAGACGAGAACCGAAAATGAGTTTATGTCATCACGGACTGCAACTTGGTGGTACTCTGCAATCCATAATATCACTGCTATGGTTGCTGCTGGAGTGCTCAGTTTACCATATACCATGGTATTCTTAGGATGGTAAGCAAACAAATCCTAACATAGACACTGAAGTGGATGGATTGATTTTGTCATTCTAAACTGCAATAATGGAACACTGGTGATTCTCAATAACAAAGGCCTTATCAAAAAGACATGAAATTTTCCTATAGGAAATAAATCTGTGGTTCATGGACACCATAATAATAGTAAACAATTAACAAACACCTGATCAAATCCCTGATCAGTGTAGCGTTGAGAGGAATTAAAACCGCAGAGTCACATAATCCTAGACTGAATACCCTCAAGGGTTTGAATACCTCTGGGCGCTACCAGATTCATACATGTTCTTAGATATTTTCTACAAGGCTCGTATATGCTATTTAAAAGGTTACAACTGTTGCGTCTCTGAACATAGGATATACCTCTTTTCTTTATGGGAAACATGTGTCTATTATTAAACATACTGCAAAAGGTTTGGCATATTATGAAGTCCTTTTCATGTGCAGGGGTCTAGGTATTCTGGTACATGTGATTTCTTGGTTGGTTACCTTATATACACTCTGGCAGCTGGTACAGATGCATGAGATCATCCTGGGAAAGCGCTTTGATCGATATCACGAGTTAGCACAACATGCATTTGGAGAGAAGGTTGGCCTATGGATTCTTGTTCCCCCGAATTTGATGGTTGAAGTTGGTGTGAACATAGTTTATATGGTTACTGGTGGACAATAATTAAAGAAATTTCACCAAACAATGTGCAGAAGTTGTAAACCCGTGAGGCAATCTTATTGGATCCTCATTTTCAGTTCTATTCACTACTTTCTATCGCTGTTACCCAATCTGAGTTTTGTGGCAGGGGTTTCAATGGCTGCAACACTTATGTCTTTATGGTATGCTTTCTACAAATGCATCAATAGGAGTCTGTTGGTTTCTATTTCAATAAACTTTGATGGGAAATAGGTGGTATCCGTAGTACTGTAACCTATTATAGATAGTTACTATTCCTAAATTTCAGAGGGAAAGTCTTTAACTTGTCCAAAGAATTAAGAGAGTAAGCTTAGTGATGGAAATGGATAATTTAGCAGTATGGTGGGAATGAACAGGAATACGATTTTGACTTTGTTAATCTGTTTTTTTTTTGTAGTTACTCTACCATTGCCTAGGTAGCCTGCGTTTATCGTGGTAGAGTGGAGGATGTAAGCTATGACTATTTACATACCAAACCTGCCACACCAGAAATAATGGTAGCTTTGGAGATCCAAGCTACCATTCCTTCGTGACCAGAAAGGCCATCTAAGATCCCCATGTGGCAGGGTGTTGTTCTTGCATATTTTGTAGTTGCTCTCTGTTACTTCCCAGTAGCTATAGCGGGTTACTGGGCCTTTGGTCAGATTGTTTCTGACAATTTGCTCTTGACACTTAGAAAAACTGATTAGCTTATTGCAACAGCAAATATGATGGTGGGAATACATGTTATTGGAAGTTATCAGGTATATTTGTAATTTTGTATATGTTTAAACTATTGCTTGAACATTAGTACATATTATATGGTATACCAGCTCCAATATGTCAACTCTTAATTAATTTTTACCTTTCAAACAGTTTACTTCTTCCCAACCACAGCCTATGATGATTTCTGTTTCCCTGCCAAAGGTTTGTGCTTCTGATATTGCGTCATAAAACTGCAGGTTTTTGCTATGCTAGTATATGATGGGCTGGAAAGACTGCTGGTAAATAAATTCAAGTTACCACCAGGACGTTGTCTTTGCTTAGTTGCTCGATTTTCTTATGTTGGTGAGTGAAATTTTTTGCACATATCATCAAATTAGCAGTGACTTTTTCATTTCAAAGTGGCTCCTACTTACATTCTTTCCTGAAGGGCAGCTTTCACAACTTTCATTGCTGTTACATTCCCTTTCTTTAGGGATTTGCTGGGTTTCTTTGGAGGCATAGCCTTCACGCCAACTTCTTATTTTGCAAGTTCTTCTAAAACAAAGCTCACAAGTATTTTGTTTAACTTGAGCATCCCCTTCATATGCATCAACTATTTGTAGGTATTGGGAAAGGCAACAACATAAAAGTATACCTTATTGGTAGTGTTTTTGATATTCCAAACTAGGTGCGATTTTTATTTTGTGTTATATCATGTTTCTTTCAGTTGCCCTGTATGATGTGGCTCGCCATATTCAAGCCAAAAAGATATAGCTTAGGTTGGCTAGGGAACTGGGGGAGTAATCTCAACCCTCCTAAGACATCCATATTATGCAAGTTTTGTATTTCGATCTTTACATCTTCATCTTAGATTTGCTATGCATTCTTTTGTTTTCAATTATGTGTACATATTTTCAGGTTGATTGCTGACATGGGCATTTGTGTGTAGTTTTGTATCTTGTTTGATTTTACAATTATGGTGGTGTCAACAATTGGAGGATTCAGAAGCCTTCTCGCTGATGCATATACTTATCACTTTTACCAGTGAATTTGATGTGAATGACCAGTGAAGTTACAGTTTCAAAAGAAGTTGTTGTAACAATGATATAGACATTTTAGTTATGGTTGTTAGATACAGGATCTCCAAATTATACATATTGTTTATTTTGATGTAGATACATTATTTCTAAATCAGACATGTATTTTTATGCAGATATCTAAAATAAACATAGAGTTGTCATTATCATAGTCTTTGTACTCCCTATTCCCAAGTACAAATCTAATTTATTAGGTTGAATATTATTTTTGAAAATGTGATGTTAAAGTTTAAATATAAATGTTAATAACAAAGAATATGCATGTTTTTCAGTTTCTATCAAAATTCTTAGCAAATAAATAAATAAAACTTTAAAATAATTTTAAAATTAATTTGAGAAAAATACAAAAGCTTTTAAAATAAATTTATATTTATGTTAATGCAAATTATTTTTTCTTCCTGTTAGTTTATAACATCATCCTTACCATTATTAGAACTTTGGAAGAGATATATTGCCTTATTATAAAGTTGTAAAAGCTTCTTCTTTTCAATGTAACTCTAACCACGCCACTGTGGGACCAAGTGAATTATTTGATAGAAAAAAAAAGATTTGACAATTGCAATAGAAGATGCTTGTAATCTTTACTAGAAAATTACAAATTTTATTTTTACAAAACAACTATGCCTATCAAAAAAATAAACAATTTTGGCTCTGAAAAAGAAGATAGACAATACTACATGCTTGTAATCTTTACTACAAAACTACAAATTTTATTTTTACAAACAATCATATCTATCAAAGAAATAAACAATCTTGACTATTAAAGAGAACATAGACATTAGTCCTACTACAATTATGGTTTTACAAAAAAACCACATCTCTCAAAGAATAATTAGTGTTGTTGTAAAATAGAATATAGAAATAAGTCCTTTTATTATAATTATCATTTTACAAAACAACTATGTCCATGAAAGATATAATTATTTTTTATTATAAAAAAAATGCAATTATAAAATTACATGCCTATGAAACTACAAATTTGATTACAAAACTAAAACTACTACAAATTTTATTTTTCTTTGATATAATTTTACTACAAAACTACAAATTTTACTTTTACAAAACAATTATATCTATCAAAAAAATAAACAATCTTGACTATGAATAGGCATTAATCTTTCTACTACAATTATGGTCTTAAAAAAACCACTTCTATCAAATAAATAATTAGTGTTGTAAAATAAAATATAGAAATCAGTCATTTTATTGTAATTATCATTTACAAAACAACCATGTCTATGAAAGATATAATTATTTTTTGTTATAAAAAAAATTGCAAACATAAAATCACATGCCTACGAAAGATACAATTATTTTTGGTTATAACATAAAGCAAACATTACATCCACGGATTCAAACTGAGGGTGTGGTCATCCATCAATTTTCCATGCTTGTATGTGCCTAAATGTGTAATATGTGTATATACCTAGCAAACCATCTAAATTGTGATATGCACCATACCCAATGGACATGTTCAAATTGAGGGTGTGATGATCCATCAACTCATGTTTATGCATGACTATATGTAACGGTGCCTTAAATCTAAATAGTGCATTGGTTGTATTGAATATGGACACCAGTAAAGATCCATTGAAACTTGGATGACTTTTCTGTGATATGCAGAGCATAAAAGACATGCTTCTCCAAAATGCAGGCAAAATGACTATGGTTTGTTTGACTTAAACCTGCAGAATGAAGACTAATGCTATGAGTTATCATAAAATAACAAACTTATCAGTTATCCTACTCCATATTCACAAATGTCAGTAAGTCATGAGTTTCAAATAAGTGAACATGCAGTATAAAATGGCATGAGAATCAAAGTAACTAATGACTCCACCTAGCCCATTCCTTAAAGAAATATATTTTATCCATGGCTACTTTTCCAGAAGTAGAGAAAAGAAAGAGTATAATTATAATTATCGGAGAGGAAAATTTTGAGAAACGATATTATTTTCCCTTGTCTTTAGAAAGTTGGGAATAGAATCCCTTTACTTGGGAAAGCATAAAAAACAGTCCTGTATGGTGATCCCTTCATTTACATCCGTTTCCTCATAGTGTCAAGCGGGCAGCACAAAATTGTAGCAAAAGAGGCTGAAATAATAGGTGTGGCAAAAGAAACCTTTGTCTTCTTCCTATACTCCTCTGGAAGAGACTTCTTAACTCTGCCATTTGAACAAATGAAGGTGTGAGAAACTAAAGTAAGCAAGACTAGATAAATGTACAGATTGATCTAAAATGATATTCCAAAAGTCATGTGCCTTGATCATGCAAACTTCTTGTTCATTCAGACCTTTTAAACACAATAAAAATTTATTTGGGATCATCACATAGAATATCGTATATTTGAAATAATAAACTTCAAAGGACACATACAGACTAGAATCTAGACTCACAAGTCAAAAATACAGAAGTTGAAAACAATGTAGGGTGCAATGCCAATAAGAGATGGCCCAAGTGCTCTGTAAAATGATGTAAATCCTTCCTCTCGCATTATATTTATTGCAACCTACAAATTAAGAGGAAGCGGATAAAGAATAGATGGAATCAGTCTTAAGGTAGAAGGAATTTCAGGTCAAAACAAAAGAAAATAAAAACACAAATACTGAGCCTATATGAAGAATCAGTACCTCCCTCGCGGTTTCGCAGGCTGGATCAACAGCAATATCGAATACACTACGCACTATATCCCAAGGAATCACTTGCAGCATCTCCAAAACCTAAAGAACATCCAGCATATGAAATATAGAAGTAAACTTTCAAGTCATTTAACAATTAATCGTTGGAAAGATGCAAACTACTTACAAGCCTTCTACAGAGTTCAGTTGCAAGTTTATCAAACAACAATGGTGGAGGCAACTCTGCAAGCATTAAAATACATAATTCATAAAAAGCATGAAAAACGTAAGAAATTATATATAAATGAAAGAAGTAGAAATAAATTACTCTGCTCATGCAATGCTGGTAATGGGATGTCTTCCTTGGACAAAGTGTAGGAGCAAGCATCAATCCATGCATCTCATTTGTATCATGAACATTTTGCAAACATTTATTAGCAAGGTTTCTCATTTTCCCATCCTGCAAAATTGGCCTTGCCTGGTTTCAACACTCGCGGAAGGTTAAAAATGAGCCCATAAGGATAATAAATAAACATGGAGTTGAAAGTCAACTGTTAAAACCAAAACATACTGACATAATTAGGCTTTCTTGACTCTTGGGATTTATTGTATTGATTGAATTCATTCCAGTTATTTTCTTGAACAAATGCATACACATCTGTCTTGTCATTGACCTTTCCATAAACAAAATATTCTGGAGCAAGATACCTATAGTTTTAGTGAACAGAAACATTACAAGTTGTATAGCCTTAATCTCAAAATGGCCAGTTTAAATTAAGATGCTTCGATATCCAAATGCTACTAAAAAGTCGCAGAAACTGATCTATGAAGATGTTGGTGCCCATATTGCTAGCCCAAAATATGACAACTATTATAATTAAAGCCACATTAATTCTGCTGAAAATTTTCGTTAGTGCAGAATTGCAAGTTTCAATTTTACAACTCTAAATCACTAAGATATCTTGAAACACATAACTCTCAAAATTAGTCTTGATGCTTACAGAACTCTCAAAAGTAGTCTTGATGATTATTGCAGTAAAAAGATTTATACCTGTGTTTTAGAGTCTTAGACTATTCAGAAAGAAAGATCTTCTAAAAGATTTTACATCTCCGTGAATGGAAAATTGAGAAAAGCCATTATGCAAGTCATATAATACTTTAGCAACTCCTATAACCACTTTCAATCACACTGTCCACACGACTGACCTCTCTCTCATTGCCTCCTGAAATAATATATAGTCAATAATTAGTGCTATAACCAAATCTCAGAAAAGAAAATGAAAGACCCAGCCATACAATAATGACACTGATTCTTAAAATGTACAACTACTTAATATTTATGCATGCTTACATGATTTTTAAATGCAAAACTATTGAATACATACAATGAAGATTATCTTCAAGGTTTCTTCTGAACATAAAATTATATAAAGTCAATAATTAGTGCTATACCCAGATCTGAGAAAAGAAAATGAAAGACCCTGCCATACAATAATGACACCTCCCCTTTAGAGGATAAATACAGTTGTTCTGATGTATATCACATTTAGTGATATGATAATGTGGGGATGCCACATTGTTTATTTCTTTTACTTAACCAGATAGGATAGTTGAACTATGATAGCTTGGATTATGTATTGATTAATGATGCAGTATAACTGGAATTTTGATATTTGTATAGCTTAATACAATATGTTATTATCTTCCTTAGGTATCCACTGCTCATAATCTTTAGTTTGGGAAAAATAGAAATCTTTTAAAACTTGTAATAGATGAACAAAAAGGTTGTGCATTGGAAGAAGAGATAGTGGAGGGTGGTGCATTGTAAGAAGAGATAATGGAGGGAGGTTCATTAGAGGCAATGGAGGGCGATGCAATGGAGGCATAGACAGCATGACAAAGCAATATATTGAAGTAAATGTAAATTTAATTCCCTTTCTGGAAACCCAGCAATTCGTCATCGCTCCTATGAGCAGACTTCACTCAGACAATACCTTTCAGAATGTTCCATGAACAGAGCTCAGTCAAATAAGACTTTTAAGACCTTAGTTATACAGTCAAATAAGACAATACCTTTAGCTCAGTCAAATAAGTCTTATTTCCAGTGAAAGGTGCATATTAGAGTCACTTGAATTTAGACTGCTAATGACCTTATTCAATGTATCCAATGCACCAGATTCAATGCACTGTCACACATATAGGAAGTGGAACATACAAACACAAAAATTTGATGGATCACTGCACCCTCAGTTTGAACCTATGAATGCAAGGTTTCCTTCTATTGCAAGGTGCATATTAGATTCACCTGAGTTGGTACTATTAGTGTACAGTTTAATATACCTGATGCACCATCTAGATTCAATCCATGGCTACACATCTGTCCACATAAATGAAAAGAGTTAATGGATAACCAGAACCTCAATTTGTATGTTTGAGTGTAAGAATTGCTTCTAGTATATTTTTATGACAAAAATGGGTTGATATAGTGTGGTTTCTATTGTATTTTTTAGGTTTTAAACAAATGCAACAAGGATTCAGGAATGGAAACAATTTAAAGCTATGTGGAAAAGAGTTTGCTGGGCTTGCAATCTGTAATGCCAGTTTTCCGTTAATAGGGATAGAATCTGTTGCCTCATGGGCACCAAATATAACTGCCAAATCTCCCGGAGACTCAACAGTACCTCCAGGCTCCATTGCAAAAGATTCCAAAATCTGCAGATTTGCCAAGATTCCAGAATCTGTAGGGTTTGGCTAGAGATGTAATTATTGATAAATACTTTGTTTGCAATTGTTTCAATCATCTATTGATGGATTGGATGATAATGAATAGTGGCTGGCAGCACATTGTATCATCTAAAACAGTATCATGGGTACTAATATTGTCTTCAATTGTGTCAATTGATGTATGATGGATTGATAGTCGTTAGTTTGGCTACTTATCATACATTGTTAAGAGTGTTCACTAATACTGTGTTATTACCTTGAATTATCAAAGGTATATATATACTGAAATCTTTGCTTTTACTCTTCTTGATGTTCTTTTCTGTATTTGTGAAGTGTAGGAAATGTCTTCAAATTTGTACCATTTTGGCCAAAATGTCTACTCCTTGAACATGACTTTTGTTAATGTGAGAAGTTAGAACTATATAAACCGTCATCAAATGTTTGTTTTCCAAGCTGATTTGACAACCTATGCTAGCACAATTATGAACTTTGGAACCACATGGACAACAAGTAATTCCAGATTATGACTACACATTGGCTTCTTTTCTTCATCAGATATGTTTCTCCCATGCAATGGCATCTTTACTGTATAATGTACTGTTAAACTGTTAATTTTCTGATTTTTCAATACATTGAAGTGCTCCATTTTTTTTGGCTCACTTCAATGTTACACTTTGTTTCCTCGCTTACCCGCTAACAACCACCTTAACGGCATATTATTGCACCTTCCTTGGGGAAATTGCTAGTTTATACATTTTGATCGCCTGCATGCTCCAATTGGGAGATAAACACGATGAAAAATAAATATGTTACAAAACACGCTTGCACAGGGCATGTAGTTGGTCGCCTAGGAGTCCGAGAATGGTCATCGGCAGTTGGATTTAGCAATAGCAATACTATTAAGAGATAAACTTCTATGATTCAGAACTCTATGAGGTGGAGCAAAGGGCTATACTGATCTGCCTGTATTGCTGCCAAAAACTTATATTAGTGAAAGACATGATGGTCAATTAAACAGGTGTATGATTGATGGTGATATCACGTATTTCGATGCATTTGGTGAATTAAGTTGACAATTTGTTGATTGGCAACCATGTTTATTGCGTCTGACATTAAGACTGCAAGAATTTATACAGTGATCTAGAATGTAGAGTGCGCCAAGGAAAAGATAAAGTTAGAGAAACCATCCAATCCGTATAACTTTGTTTCTACCTTGGTTATGCCTTACCTATCAATGAGGTGATTGTGGCTAAACCAAATAAAATAGAACAACACCGACATGTTGTAATGCTTATGCTATGTGTTGCAACTTATATGGTGACAATTGGCATGCTTTTTATGTCACCAAGCGGTATTATGCCTTCTATGGTGCTAATTGTCACATCTTATGTTATGTGTCAAGATCTCTATGGTACTAACACCTCATATGCCTCATGGACGAAGGTTCTATGGTGCTATGTGTCAAGATCTATATGGTACCAACACCTCATATGCCTCATGGACCAAGGTTCTGTGGTGCCATGTGTCAAGAAATCTATGGCACCAACACCTAATATGTCAATATCTCTATGGTAACAACACCTAATACGCCTCATGGACCAAGGTTCTGTGTTGCCATCTGTCAATATCTCTATGGTACCAACACCTCATATGCCATGTGTTACAACTCATGAGCCTTTGCCCCACATGGCATGGTTCATTAGTGTAAGTGGGATCATTTCTATGGTGCCAAATGTCAAGACTCTATGGTTTCCAAAGCCAAGGTTTGTTGCCAAGTGTCACACCTCCTTGCCCCATGAGGCCAGCGTCTATTGCACCATGTTACCAAATTTAACAATTTTATGGCACCACATGACCTCGTTTCTTTGGGGTCACATGTCATCTTTTGGACTAGTCAACTCGTAGCACCTATCATTGGGAAATTAGCATGGCTTGATGGCATTAGGCACACCACTGTGGAGTTTTGTGTAATGAATGAGTTTTAAGGAAAACTAGGCATGTACAACAATTCTTTGGTCTATTTTCGCTTAACACCATACACCAAAATCCCTTGATTCTCAAGATCTTTTAAAAATATTTCATCTCGATAAAATCAATTTAATGTGGTGGCCACAATAACATCTATTAATTTATGATAGGGCACGACGGACTCGAACCACCAACCTCCTTCTTGTAAGACAAATGCTCTTCCATTGAGCTAACACCCTTTTGTTAGAATATGAGACTAACATGTGTAATAAAGTAACCTTAGTGATTTAGGCTACACAAGTTAGGGTTGGGTTATTTTTAGCTTTTAGGATTTAGACAAATAAAACCTTGAGACCCATTTAAAAGAGAGTTGAATGTCATTGCAATAGTGTAAACTGTTTTAGTAATATAATATTGTATTATTTCGTTCCTTTATTTCTCATGGCTAGCTTCTTCACTAAACCTTGACTAGGGTTTCATCATTTGGTGATCTAGTGCCTTTGTAATCCATAACCTTCTTCCTATTGTTTTTCCTCGCAAAGACACTCAATTCATTCATCCATGTAACCCTAACCTTCTTCTTCCTATTGTTTTGCTTAGAAAGGAGGCCAGATAATGAAAAAAGAAAGGATAGGCTAAGAAAGGCAGCCATGATCTCGAAATTTATCTGTCATCCCAACACCATTCCATTGGATGATAGTAAGGCCTAAGAAACCTACCATCATAACCAACCTCTCTTCTCATGAATCACTCCAAAGGCCCAAGAAGGCTTCCAAACAATTAATGGATGATTTTATTTTACAAAATGGCAATTTGATGGAGGCTTTCCCATGCCCATATAGTACATAGTATATTACTATATCAAGGTTATACGGATTTCTAGTATAAGCTTATAGCCCATGGGATCAACTACTTTAGGGTTGAAAGGATTTGTGACCTTATAAGTTTACACGTGAAGGAATGATCAACATTTTTTTATAAACAAGTTTCAAATATTGTGGTGGAATTTCTTTTGATTTTTCAATGTAAAAAGGGAATCACTCCAAAGCAAAATGGACCTTTAAAAAAGGTTTTTTTAAGTGTATTAAATATATATGTTAAATAAAAATAATAATATTTATAAAAATAAATGAAATCATTGGAAATTTTTTTATAGATTTTTCTTTACAAATGTTGTGGGTATCTCTTACTTTCATGGATTTTCATTAAGGTAGGTCATCACAATTTTGGATAGTACTACATTTTCCAAATATCTTGCTAAGAGCTAGAGACCAAGGACCATTTTGTACTCAAATGATCTTCATGCTATAAAATCTAAATACAATTACTTTATCTCATTAAAATATCACTTGGTTCTCTTCAAACTCTTGAGGCTTATAACGACCAGAATTGCTTAGCTCTCTTCCCCCAAAGGATGTACAACTTTCATTGATGACTTATTAAAGGCAATTTCTTGAGTCCGACATGCGCTAGATTGATTGTATCTTAATTCCAACCCTAGTGGGAAAATGCCCCATGGCCAACTTCCAAGCTTACATGATAGATTCACAAGGTATCATATACCCAATGTTTCCCGTGGCACCCATTACACATCTCTTTCTGGCATTGATGTTAAAATTTTCTCCAAAGCAACGAGTCATAACCAAAGAAACTCCTCCTTAAGCTTCTTCATTATTCCCCATTTTGTTGTGTTGGTGCTTCACAATTTTTTTTATGTTTTCCTTATTTTAGGTTCTCCAAAGGAACGAGTATCAACCATGGAACACCCTTCTTGAGCTTCTTCATTACTCTCCATCTCAAGGGATTCACACTTTTTAGTGCTTTTAACACTTACATTCTTTTAGGTTCTTTTTCTCTCTTTTAGGCATTCCTTGGGGATGTATTTTTGCCTCCCCCTTGCCATCTTTGTCTATTGTATTCATTTTAAAATTCCATGCATCAATTTGATTTTTACTGAACATTAATATTTAAATTAAATTAAATTAAGTATTATACACAAAATATTCTATATATATAACCCTCGGAACATTTAATTGTCACTAAAATCATCTTTTCCTATGATTATTTTGAAGGATTCATGAGATGCTTACTCATTTCCTATTTCTATTTTTTTTCCATCAACGTATTGACCTTCACAATCATTTTGGTCTAGTCCCCTTGACAATCATAATTAAGCACAGTTATCGGATTCGGCCTTAGCATTGACCACACCCAAATTAGATTCTTCTGAATCGGATACTCGGATTCTTCATCAAATTCTTCCACCTCATTTTGACTAATCTAAATTTATTTATGTAGGATAAATGTAGCATAATTAGGGTTAGTTAAGGCTAGGGTTCCAAATCCTCAATTCCTAATTTTGGGATGAGTGCCACACCCATATCGGGTTCTTCAGTCAATTCTTATTGCACCCACGGTTCGTGTAACCTTGTCCACTTAGGATCTCATTAGCTTTGCACCTTCACCCAACTAGAGACTTATTAGAGCTAGACTAAAATAAAATAGTTGTTCACCTACAATACAATCTGTACGATCACTCCCAATACTATCATTCAATAGCCACACAATCATCTAACACTTTTTGCAATTTGCAAAAAAAATCAATTTGTTGCAACACAATTATGTAGTTGTTAATTACATTATGAAACTATCAATTACATTCAATTCTACATCAATACATTCATTATGCTGCAAAAAAAATCAATTCTGCAGGTGTAGCAATAGGCTGCAAACTCAGTTTTGTCATTGAACAATTTACAAAAGTCTCTGCAAATTATGTACAATGCATTCTCAAATAATTTCCATGTTTCAAACATACATGGTAGCAAACAAATGCATCTCAACACAACCTTTTAGAATACAAAAGTGACAACTTACAAAATAATTATTCACATCACTTCCTTCATGATGAGACACAAGGCTAGGATTGAAATCAAGAATAAAATTGATGCTCTTACAATGCTATATATAGAAAAATACATTCACCCAACTCAACTCTTCTGCAAATTTTCTTCACGAAGCAATAGTCTCTGCAATCCTTCTATAAAGTGGTCTCTCCAAACAGTCTTCACTATATTGAATTCAATCTCTGCAATAAATTTGGGCAAAGATTCCTTGACCATCAGATTGGAATAACAATCACTGCCGAATCGTGCTCCTATTGACCACAGTTTTCAAGATTCAACATATATGTTCAAGGTTTAAGGAAGCTTCATTAGTTTCATGTCGCAATCTTCGTCATCATGCAGTGGTTATGATCTTTATACAATAGTCATGATAGCAATAATCTACAAAGTGGGTTTAGACTTCACCACACAAACAACATTCTCCACCATAAAGAGAATGATAGTATTCAACAACATTCTCCACCATAAAGAGAATGATAGTATTCATAAACAGGTTTAAACAACAGTCTTCATAGAGAGAAAATGCTTAAACCATGTTCTCTTGTTATCAATAGTTGTCAGGAACAAAGTGCAATGAACCACCAAAATCTAGAACTTATGGGCTGCTATCAATGATTGAAGAAATCTCTTGAACTAGATATTCAAACCCAGCTTATAAGATTGTCCCTTGAAATCCTTACATGCACCATATAAGCATGGCCAGTCGTAGTGGATCCATCTCACCTTTGTCTTCATCATCTTGTTCAAAAGAAAACGATTATGCATGACTCTACAATGACCTCACAAATAAAGTATGCAAACAAGATCCAATGTGAGCATCCATTGAAGGTAGAAGGAACCACTCACTTCACGATAATAATCTCTTCCGAATATAGTGAAAGAAACCACTTTCACATGGAAAGAAAGTCTTCACATAACCCACAACCAGTCAGCTCCCAAATGACAAGTCGCAACATAATTTGAACAATGACAATATGTTTATAATGTAATTGATGCAGATCTCATCTGCTTTCGTGTGAGTAGGCCAACAAGCCATCAACACGCATATCCAATGTGCTCAAAATGTGACTTGTTCTATGGTTCTCTTTGGAGTATTCGATAGCGTCACCAAACTAAAAATGTAGATGTGACCTCCTTTTATCAATACTTCAATAAGGATTAGGGTTTCTCCTTATCTTTCAAAGCAGGACTGACGCAGATTAAAAATGTAGCCCTTCAAGTGATAGATGCAAATGCCATGAAGTGGATGACTAGTGATCAATGTTAATGATATGGGGAGAGTAGAAACAAATAAGTAGCAACCATGAATGATTAAACCGTTTATATATTATTGTACAATATTATATATATGTTACATAATTGATGGCTCTAAATTATATCGACTAACCAATTATGAAACTGACTAACTGAATAGACAAACTAACGAGATTACATCCTCTAACACTTCCTCTTAATTTCAAGATTCACTTTCTTAAGTATGATTCTCTAATAGAAAATTTCTGAAATGCAAATGCAAATGCAAATGCTTGTTGATTTATGTCTCAGCAAGGCTTACAAACACTTGAAAAAATTTCAAAACTTTTGGTTTTCAACTCTGATTCAACACTTTTGGTTTCAAATCTAATTCATGACCCTACTGCAAACTCTGTTCTTGATTCATGACCTTGCTGCAAACTCTATTCTTTTTCTTCTTCCGATCTTTTTCTTCTCCTTCAATGTTGCAAATTTTTCGTACTTTTTTCTTCTTCAATCTTTTATCATTTCATGAGGCTCTTTAGGCTTTCTCATGCTTGCTACTAATATTTATTTCTAACAAAGGTCCATTCTTCATAACGACTTTTAGCAATATATCTAGTCCATCAACTAATCTCTATGTATCGAAGATTCTTTTTCTTATCTTTGACCTTGATCAAGTTTAGACTACGGGTACACCTATCACCCTCATTACCTCTAATCGTGGTCTATTCCACAACTTAACAACATAAACCTCTCTGAGAGAGTATCAAATCATGTGATATCATGCGCCTTAGAGCTATACGTATGCTTACCGAATAAGCATACAACAAACATGCTTACAAAATAACAGGGACACAAACATGCCTATGACAAGGCATTACAACATGGACCAAAAACTTGGAAACTCGGAGGTGTCAGGTCATTGCAACATATACCCAATTACATTATGACCATCACATTCTTCATGCATCTTTTATGTTGAGAAAACAAAAAATTGTCACATCTATACCGACTAGGAACCAACCGTACCTTTGGTCCAAACATTGGTACATAGATTGAATTACTTACAACCCTATGGAAATAGTTACATCTACCAAAACATCTAGGTACCACCCATGATACTGGCCAGTTTGCTAGGAAAGTACTCTAGCTATGAGGTTTATCGTAACCAATTGGCCAACACATTGCTAAGATAACACAATGTAATGAGGACAAACTACAACATAAATAAGCGAAATACTTGTGCCACACAAAGAATTCTTGATGCATTCGCAAGCAACAAACATAGTCACTTCTACTTCCGTGTTGATAATCACTCTTCTACTTCAACGGAGTTCGAATTTATTCAACACAAGCTTGATGTTTCTTCTTCACAAATTTAAAAAAATTTATTTTTGATGCATTTTTTCAGAGTCTTTTCAAATAGCAGCCTTCACGAATGGACATATTTGTTTTTAATGAAAATGATGTCAGTGCCTCTACCAATACAGGACAATGGTGTGATTTTTTACCCTTCGATCATTCTCAATTAATTCTTAGTCAAAACCCTTTCTTTTGAATATAATTGAACTTTCTTCACTTTTAAAACTCCTTTTCACCAATATATAAATATATTATGAATTTTTTGTCAAGCTTCTTTATTGAAATCCTTTCGAATCTTACTTGTGTATCCGGAAAGTAAAAATGTATATGATATTCTTACTCACTACAAAAATAAAATTTACCATTAGTCCAATATCTTGATGAAGTCTAATGGATTTCCTCTTCTCTTTTCTCCACATGGATGACCCCTCACGCGAACTCAAAATTTCTTCCACGATTTTCTTCATGACTCTTCACAATTATTTAAAAACAATGCCATAATACCATACAAATGAAATCGATATACCTTTTAACTGCATCATTCTTCTCCACTATCACTTGGATGGTTTCATCAAAGGGGGGAATTTGCTCTCTTTCTTCAATGGATTTACGACCCTCGTTTATTTCTCTCCGCAGTTGCAGCATAGTCTTTTAAATTCCTCACAGGAATTTATTTATCTAGAGTTCTTTCTTATCTTCCTAAACCAGATATGGCTCACGACTGGCAGTTTTGTTTCCAATGCAACAATTTTTCTCTTTCAGACATATATCGCTTCACTATAGTGGGCTTCCTTTTAACGGCTGCAGTGTACTTCTATGTCTTCACACCAAAATTTATTACAAATGTCACAACCAGGATTTTGTCTTCAATGGGCACAAAATATGCTCCCTAGGGTAATCCTTCTTTGGATCAACCTATCGCTCTGATGCCATGTTAATGCCATAATGATCGATTATGGCATTATTCATCATCCTGAGTTGGGGGGAGCATCTTTTGGGTTCAACAAAGTTCTTCCTCCTTGCACAGCGAGAGATAGCAGAGTGTTGCTACACGTTTCTACAATGTTGTTATGTGTACAAAAATGGAGCCCTGTGTTGCTGATTCTCCCTGTGGTTTGTTGTTATGTGTACCTTGGCTTGGTTCTGAACTGTATGTAAGACATAGGAGTGGAAGAGACGTCAAATGGGCTTGATAAACCTAGTGTAGAGAGGAACCTCACAAAAAGATAAGAGTGGTTGGTGAATCTTCTTTGCACATCTTGAAGAGCACTAGAAGGGAAGGTATAGCCCGAGGGACTGTGTAGCAAATAAGGGGGTACTTCCTTGTGTTGGGTGTGTAGTTATTGTGGATGCTAGGCCATATAGATCTTGAGGAGGTGTCCCTATCTCTTGAATGAGCCAGTAGCTTAGTCATTCTTCCTTTCCACTACCTTAGCAGCCTGATAAACCCAAAGGTATATTGGCTTGGATGACAACCTAATAAACAAAATTGGATATTGGCTTGGTTGGGAAGCTTGATAAACCCAATCGTATATTGTCTTGGCTAAGGAGCCTGAGAAACCCAACAGTGTGTTGGCTTGGCTATGTCTTGTTGTGAATTTTGGCCATGTGGAATCCTTGGCTAGATAGCATGATAAACCCAGCTCTTAGCGGGCTTGGATGAGAATCCTGATAAACCCAACTGTTAGCCGGCTTGTCTAAGTAGCATGAGAAACCCAACAGTGTATTTGGCTTGATTTCCTGCAGCCAAATAAACCCAATCTTGTATTGGCTTAGTTGGACAGTCTAATAGACCCAACTTAAGGTCGGCATGATTGTGTTTGATGTGTTCTGGCTATGTGTGAGCCTGATGTTCCATAGTTCCTTGTGGAAATCATGCCCATATCGGGGTGGAAGTTTTGTTGAGATATTGATGAACACAATTGGCCTATGGTTGGGTGGAACGTTGCACCGACATAGTTAGTTGTCGGACAACTTCAACTTTAAGATAAGTATTCTTGTCTTATTCTTTCTACATTATATTTACTTATCAATGCACTGATTATGTTGAATGTTTATTGATGATTTAAGTAGATTTTATTGTTGCTAAATGTCCTTACATTTTACATCTGCATATGTTTTTGGTTCCAATGCATTTTCCTTAAGGTAATGGAGGCTAGAAGCCTGGTTACAGAGTCGAAAGGAATCCGACTTAAATGTTTCTGCACCTCGGAATATTCTTGTGGAAGGCTGAAGGCAGGAGGTGGAGAAGAGAAGTGGAAACAGAGAAGAATGTTGGTTTTCCGTACCTTGGGATCCGCCTTCGAAAGGTGGAACACGGAAGCAGAAAAAGAGCCAAAAATTTCTATGGGAAAATGTGTTCTCGGCATCCCAAAATCTGTTGTGGAAGGAGGAAGGAGGGAGGTAGAAATTGGAAAGAAGAAAGAGAAATGAAACCAAGTGTTGGTTTTCCATGATCCAGAGTCCGCCCATAGAATGAGGAAAGGAGGAAGGAGGAAAGAGGAAGTTGAACAAATCAAGGTGTCATTTTGTTGAGTTCTGATTCCTAAAGTCCACAGTGGAAGGCAGAAGGAAAAATGTAGAAGGTAGAATATGATTAAATGATTTCGTCGTATTTGTAAGTTCTGATTCCCGAAGTACGTAGTGGAAGGCGGAAGGAGGAATCATGAAAGGCAGAATGTAATTAAATGATTTCTTCGTATTTGTAAGTTTTTTATTCCCGAAGTCCACAGTGGAAGGCGAAAGGCGAAATGCAAAAAGTGGATTGTGGACAAATGATTCCACTGTGTTTTAGATTTTTGATTCCCGAAGTCCGCAGTTGAAGGCAGAAGGAGGAATGCGGAAGGCGGAATGTGTCAAGTGATTTCGTCAAATTTTTGATTTTTCGATTTCCGAAGTCCACTGTACGAAGTGGAAAGCAGAAGTTGGAAAGTCACAAAATCACAGTGACATTTTCCAGAGTTTTGACTGTCGTAACCCGCATTGCGAAAGGCGGAAGTCGGAAAGGTTTGTTTCAGTGCGGAAATGATTTCTCTAGTTGCATAGTGGATCTATAAGCTGTGGAACAACAGTTATAGTATTTTTTAAGCATAAGAGTGAATGTTAAAGAATGAACATGACCCATGATTGTGTGGAAAATGAAAGAAATAAAAAGTTTTAAATTATTATGCATATCAGTCAGGTGTATGGGAACTGGGTTTGTAGCAGGGTTTTCACCCTTGCTACATGCAAAAGCACCTCCCTTCCGTCTATGGGATAGAAGGGTAGAGTTCATTATGGAAGAGATAAAACAAACAATAATATTAGTAACACAAAATATCTAAGAAACTACGATTAAACTAAATAAACAAAAATATGACAAGTATACCTTCTTGTTTTCTTGAAAATGGGCCACCGTGCCCCAAACTTAGAAATGGGTCGCCTCTCCACAGGCTAGTTAGTACGGAGGATGCCTCTACGTACCGGATGGGAGAAGGTGGGGCTATGGAATGATTGAAAAAATGATGTGAATATTTTGAGAATGATGGCTTCTCACCATACTCACGGAATAGAAAATTGGAAGATGGAATAAGTGAATCTTGTGATGGAGACCTCCACACTATTTTGTAGTTTTTTCTTGTCATTTTCTCTATTAGGGTTTTAAGCCCTATTTAAGGTTTTAAGTCCTTTTGTGGGGGTTTTAATCCTTTTTTGTATTTTTTTAGCTCTTTTGGGGGTTTTTAGCCCTTTTGTGATCTTTTTAGCTCTTTTGTGGGTTTTTTGGGGTTTTTGGCCTTTTCTAAGAGAAAATGAAGGTAAACCATAGTTTTGGAGTTCAAAGGTAATAAAAAATGGTATGGAAATAATGTATGCATGTGGTTTAGACCATATAGAGCTAGGTGAGTAATTTTGTGCATTAACAGATTTCCCCCTAATGTGTGAGGGCAGGAGCTCATCGTATGTCCGACGGACATCATAGGATCATGGGGATAGTGGAGAGACTAGAGAGACCTGTGAAGAAGCGACGCTTCCTCGTTCGAACCAAGGTGGATTTTGGTTTTTGTATTAATATTGGTTCCCAACAATGGGTGAGATACAAAGAATGTGTGACATGGGAGCTGAGCAATACATATACAACTGATGTTACATAATGGTGGCCTCAATGAGACGCTAAATATACTGGTGATATGAAGAACTGATACATCGAAATAATGGCATTCTCTTGGGATGCGATATCTTTATAATTGATGCTTTGTTGAAACTAGAAGTGTACATCACTGGAGGGATTCCATGACGGGGAGTCAGAATCTCTATGGTACAATATGTTGCATCAATACAAGAGATACATAGAAGCACTGCTTTGGGGCTTCTAAGCACTGTTTCCAACACAACCCAAAAATCACAAGGGACATGAACCTATATGGGTCCCATAGTAGATTCACCGATATGCTAGAGTCAAGTGACAACCAGGGTCTTCAATCAAATAAGGTACGGACCAATACCCTGTATGAATATCAATGATGTGATGATGTAGCTGAAGTCGAGAACATGAGACACAACCATCCCGAGAGGCACTAATGAATCCTTTAAGTGGTCCAAGGAACTCATCAATAGGGTGAATGAAGCCATGATACAGGGACCTCTGGGTCTATCCTCTGGAATAGATGTGTTGATCTCGACAGAGGGAGACCTGCAACTAATCAAGGAAATAATGTTTCCTTGACGAGAAGCATGAGGGGGATAACCAAATATGTGGGAAAATATGGGGACTGGAACACTGAATGGGAGAATAGGGGCAGGGGAGCATGGGGGACTCAAACTTCCTTTGTTCAGAGTATGACGATAGGGATGACCTGACATCAAATAAAACTGACTCATGGGATAGGGATGATAGTTGTAATACCATGAATGTAACTGCAAATGGAAAATACTGAGGAAGGTAATCGGGATATGAATACTCGTGGGATCCAAGGAAGACTCATCGCAGAATAATATGAACAAGTTGACCCAATTGGGGGAAGTTGCCAAACTGTATATATGGTGGCGTCGAAAGACACCATTATGGCATGATCTTGTGGATTTTTAATGAGCCCAAGAAAGTAAATGCTTGATGGTGTTTTCATTTTTTGAGATTCTAAAAGTAGGAAGAAGACTCCAGTGTGGTCTCTTTTTTGTATGTAGTCTCCTGAGTCTGAAAAAGGATAAAAGTATGCGCAGGAGAGCTCTCCCAACCTTTGGAGAAGGAATAATTCTTGACTATTTGTAATCCAATTAGGATGGAAAAGATTAAACTTACACTAATGGGACAACCATTCAAATACTTTTACGAGCATGAATGAAACCAATTTTTCTCGGCAATCTTTTCTTGATGAGAAGGTTGAAAAAGAGCTTAAAGACAATCCATGATGAGCTTTTTCATAAAGTTCAGTCCCAATGCTCGAGAAATCATAAAAGGATGCAAAGGAAAATGTTCCTGACTTGAGTGTGCCACAATGATCCTTTTCTTTTGATAGTCTACATAACCCGAAAAAGGAGGTAAACGAGGTTACGTAGACGCCCTTTCAAATACTTTAACAAGCGTGAAAGGAAGCAAGCATGCTCGATGATCTTTTCATTCTTTTAAGAGTCAGAAAAAAGCTTAACAAAAACTCTATAATGGTCAATCAAGCATGGGGGAAGTGTTTGAAATATGGAAAGCAATTATGTTATGAATATGGCTAGTGGGAATAAAATGTAGAACAATAATGGGGTCCCCTTGCGGGATGATGGATAGCAGTCAAAAAGGGTAACTGTGCAATATCAAAGGAGTGAGTGGCTCATGAATGTGTATAAGATGAGATTCACGTGATGGCACGTAAATAGAGGTGGCTGCCAGGAATGGCCCAAAAATTCCTCATGAAAACATAAGACAAGGGTCCTGTCAACAGTTAAAGGGCAGAAAATCGAATTTGGCGGCGTGAACGACGTCTCAAATAGACTCCGGATGACTCTGTGGTGCATGAAAGAAAAACATACCCAATGAGGCCTATAAACAGGGGGGGACCACATGACATGTGTCATTGTTATTGTTCAGTGCTGAGTTGGATTTGAGGACCCCAGAGCTCTTTTGTTGATTCTTTTATTATGACCAGTGTTTTTCATATTCGTCACTTGCAGGTAAGAGTACTCATCAAAACCGTCATTTTCACTGGTTTATTTTGGTTTTTAGCTCATCTAAGTGCCCCAACTAAATTGAAAGGATTCGTTAGGGTCAGGTCACACTTTTCAAGGGAAAAGCCGCAACCTGGGTCACACTTAATGGCTAAATAGTCGTGACCCAGTTGTTTCTATTGAAGAGAAAGACGGGACCTGGGTCGCACCTGTTTGGCCAAAAGGTGTGACTGGGTCACACCTATTCAGCCAAAAGCTGTGACTTGGGTCACTCAGTTTGGCTAAATAGGAGCGACTTCATCCCTGGATGAGTTTTTTCTGTGAGTTTGTGTTTAACAGGGATTTTGCTTGATGTGCAGGATGGCTCAACCTGTGTGGAGAGAGAGAGAGATATTGGTACCTTGCAGGGGAAGGACATGCAGAACATGAAAGTGCAGGATATCCTCACCCAGAGTGGGTTGCTAAAATACTTGCAGGTTCCACTGATGCGAATGATGAAACTGCTACTAGAGACAATGGTGAGCTTTTGGGATACTGATGCAAAGTGCTTCATTATAAAGGGGCAATGACTTGAGATCACGCTCCAAGACGTTTACTTATTGACTGGGCTCCCAATGCTAGGAGTGATTGACGACATGACGCTGAAGCTCTCACATGGGGAAAATTTGGATGATCTCTGCAAAAGGCACTGCTATGCCTCTTCTACTGTACCTGGATCATACATCTTGATGTGTGACATTGAGAGTCTCTCAACTCAGGCAGTTGCAGCGATGGTGTTGTGGATCTTGGGGTCATTTGAGACTCACAAGATCTCTGGGGGGGCAGCTCTAGATTGTGTAGCATGTGATCGCAGGAACCTAGTATGGGTGGGACCATATGTATCTGACCATGGTTCGGCATGTGATGAACCGTGCTAGGACTGTGGGAGGGGATTTCTGTTTCCCCTCGTTTTTGTGCTCTTTTTTCTTTGAGAGGTTGCCGACTCTTCGACCACACTTGGAAATGTGGTATGGCGGGCCTCAGGAGCTGCAGATGCAGAGATGGAGTGAGTTGCTATTCCATGAGGGAGGTAGCTTAGTGGGTCATTTCTTTACTCGGGAGCTTCTTGCACAGTGGAGGAAGCTTCCAGTCCTCATTGAGGATTACCTATAGGTAGGCATGGACTACAAGGGAGATCCAGAGATGCCTCAACGTCCAGGATAAGCCTGGGGACTAGATGGTACATATACATGATGTCTATGTGTTTACATTCATATAACGATACACTAGATTAGTGGTAGCCAATTTATGTTTACTAAAGATACTAATCGTGTATTGTGTTCATGTGCACATGTTGGACCACAGCCACCCGTAGGTTACAAGCGACGGAGGGGGAGGGTGGAGGGGGTGGATCCACCTGCTCTCGGTCCCTGGAATACCTTGTGGTCAATCTGTTGTGACATTGAGCATCTGTTGGATGGCATTACCGATGATGGATGGTAGCATTTGGATGATGATTTGATTCCTGCTTGTTACCATGCTCCTCCAGAGTGGATCCCCTTGATGAAGAGGATCGCAGTCGTGATGGAGTTCATTCAAGTGGAATCCCAAGGGGATGCATCGATGGAGGATGAGGATAGATCCAGTGATGAGGAGGACACTGAGGAAGATACAGAGTCAGAGGACTAGGAGGAGGATTCTGATTTTGACTAGTAGCTAGTGGATTTGCCTCTAGTGCTGTGGTGCACTAGGATTTTTGTATTGTTATGTATGCTTAGCTGAGAAAGCTTGTGGAGATTCTCATTTTGTACTTGAACACTTATGACATGATATATATATATATATATATATATATATTGTATGCATGTGGATGCACTTTCTTATGTTTTTATCTAAGTCTTTTTATGATGAAAATTCCTAGATGATGTATATTACATATGGATGCATGATTGTATGATGGTTGATGCATTTTTTTATTTCCTATATATGATGATGAATATGCCACTCTAGAATTTCATTATCCATTTGATATGCTACACTATTGAGGTTTATGGGAACATGTGTGAATGTAATGGATTCAAAATTTCTAACCAACTTTTTAGTGTAGAGTTACTTTCTAAAGAGGCAAGGATCATGTAACTGGTAACAGTTGTTTAACTAGGAGACAAGCAGCTGGGAGTCTAATAAGACATCAAGGTGATGAATAACCATCTAGAGGGAAGTGACCAAGAGACCAACGACACTGCCATACTCATCCTGGTTGTTGGTAGCAATGACAACATACATTCTATCGATATGAAGCAAATCATGTGACAAGGAATAGATAACCCACGTAGTCGAGGCCATATTAGGGAACCATCTACTTTCTCCATCAGCGAATCCAATGTAGCGATGTGAGGTAGGATCTATTTGGAGTAACCAAGGAAACAAATTCTAAGACTCATGTCAAGAATGGTGTAAAACCTCTTGGCATAGAACCTCTTGAGGTAAAGCCCATTGCGGGGATTCTTCAAGAGGCAGCTATCTGAGTCAGCAAGAATATATGCCCCCTTACCGAGGCAGTGGTGGACGACATATGGGTCGTACCACATGGATTCCAAATTCCCTTTTCCCAGCTTATCATTAGCCTAGTCATAAACAAGGACCAAATCACCTTTGCTAAAGGTGAGAGGCTAGACATGGGAGTCAAAATGTGACTTCGACCGTGTTTTAGCTTCTTTAATTGCTTGGAGGGAAACACAATGGTCCTCATTGGTCTGTTCAAGTAGAATAAGGTGTTCCTATAGTGCTGATGTTTCAGGAAGGAGTTCTATGGCAAGGCAGAGTGATGGAATCTGGAACTCGGTGAGGAGTACCGATTTGACACCGTGAACCAAGTGGAATGGGGTAAAACCAGTGGCCATTTTCATTGATGTCCAGTAGGCCCAAATAGCTGAGAAAATAATGTGGTGCCAATTGGTTTTATGGTTACCAACCATCCTCTGGAGCATGGTTTTGATGATCTTATTGACATCTTCAACTTGTCCATTGCCCTGAGGGTAGTAAGAGGAGGAGAATTGGTGTTCGAACTTCAACATGGTTTAGAGCTCGGTCCAAACTGCATCTCCAAAGTAATTACCATGGCATGAAACTATTTGTTGTGAGACACCAAAACGCACAATAATGTTATTAAAGAATAAATCCACCACAGTGTTGTCCTTACAATTAAATGTAGGCATGGCCTTAGCCCATTTGGTGAAATAATCAATGACCACAATGATGTAGTTATGGCCGCCGACTGAGGTAGGATTACATGTCATGAAGTTGATCACCCATTTGCAGAAGGGACTGACTGTTACTACATGATGCAAAGGTGTGGGGGGCGTCCTTGCCTTTGGAGCTAAGAGTTGAAAATTGTGGCAGTGTTTGACTGCATCGATGCAATTAGCGAAAATGGTTAGCCAAAAATAACCGACATAGAGAATATTTTTTGAAGTAGCCAAAATTGAGAGGTGACCACCATAAGCTCCACTATGACAGACATTAAGGACTTTCTCAGCCTCATCGTGGGTGAGTAAATGGCGTAATATGGTATTAACGTCCCAACGGTACAAAACATCTTCGATGAGGATATGGTGAGCAGCTTGGTGTTGGATGCACCGTCTATCTTTGCGGCTCATGTTGGCCTCCAATTTATGGGTGCGTAGGTACATGAGGATGTCCCCATACCATGGGTCTTCCATGGAAATGACAAATAAAAATACGCCAGGAAGGTTGACCGTGATCGGTGGTGATGCCAAAAATGGAGGAAGATATGTCATGAGTGCTGCTAACGCTAAATCCTTGGTTCTTTTGGGTGCAACAAACTCCAAGTCGAAATCCTAAAGAAAAAAAACCCACTTGGTAGTGCAACCTTGAAGGTGGTGGTGGCTCAAGAGGTACCTCATAGGGTTGGAATAGACCACCACCCTCATGTGGTTAAAAATGATGTAATGGTGCAGCTTCTGGGTATAAAAAATGACGGAAAGGGCCATCTTCTCTTCATGCGAATAACATAAAGGGGGATCAGAAACCTTCTAGATTACGTAGTATATCACATTCTGTTACGGAGAGAAATTCCTATGGCTTGGGGTACCACAACAAACATATTGACTCTAGAAATAAATCATTTCCAATATGCAATAGAAATTAAATATCTAACACTAAAGGATCAGACCTCGTACCTTATTACGGACGGTTGAAGTAGATCCCTATTGTGCTTTCCAACTTCAGCTTGAATTGATAGATTACTTCCTCAACAACAAGTAAACAAGACAAGCATACTATATATATTGGTGTTAAATCTATTCTAGCATATATCATCAACAACGTATAAGCATTTGAAATCACCCATGGATGAAATATTCATTCAAACATACATTATTGGACAGGAAAAGATATTTCTATTAATATAAAATCAAAGATTACAATAGATACAACCTCTGTCGGCACGTTTGCGAATCGGAGAAACTGAATCCCCCACTTGGGCCTCCACCACCTCAATCCTCCATCTCTCGATAGCAAGCTCACAAGCAAAA